>CM054991.1:3376904-3469000 GCA_029030765.1 Salix suchowensis
TCAAAGTTATGGGTATACACTTTTCCCCCAAACATGGTTGAACTTGGTTTTTGGAGGGGGTGTTAGCCTTGGATTTTCAGACAAATTGATCCTGACTCGACGAGCCCCTTTTAAATGAGTATTAGCCTTATATTTCTAACCTTGTTCATATCCAAGAGCTTTTAGTTGGTATTAGACTTCAAATTTATGGGTAATACACTTTTCTCCCAAACATGGTTGATTGGTTTTTGGAGGGGGTGTTAGCCTTGGATTTTCGGTCAAATTGATCCTGACTCGACGAGACCCATTTAAATGAGTATTAGCCTTATATTTCTAACCTTGTTCATATACAAGAGCTTTTAGTTGGTATTAGACTACAAATTTATGGGTAATACACTTTTCCCCCAAACATGGTTGAACTTGGTTTTTGGAGGGGGTGTTAGCCTTGGATTTTCGGTACAAATTGATCCCTGACTCGACGAGCCCCATTTAAATGAGTATTAGCCTTATATTTCTAACCTTGTTCATATCCAAGAGCTTTTAGTTGGTATTAGACTTCAAATTTATGGGTAATACACTTTTCTCCCAAACATGGTTGAACTTGGTTTTTGGAGGGGGGGTTAGCCTTGGATTTTCGGTCAAATTGATCCTGACTCAACGAGCCCAATTTAAATAAGTATTAGCCTTATATTTCTAACCTTTTTCATATCCAAGAGCTTTTAGTTGGTATTAGACTTCAAATTTATGGGTAATACACTTTTCTCCCAAACATGGTTGAACTTGGTTTTTGGAGAGGGTGTTAGCCTTAGATTTTCGGACAAATTGATCCTGACTCGACGAGCCCCATTTAAATGAGTATTAGCCTTATATTTCTAACCTTGTTCATATCCAAGATCTTTTAGTTGGTATTAGACTTCAAATTTATGGGTAATACACTTTTCTCCCAGACATGGTTGAACTTGGTTTTTGGAGGGGTGTTAGCCTTGGATTTTCGGTCAAATTGATCCTGACTCGAGGAGCCCCATTTAAATGAGTATTAGCCTTATATTTCTAACCTTGTTCATATCCAAGAGGTTTTAGTTGGTATTAGACTTCAAATTTATGGGTAATACACTTTTCTCCCAAACATGGTTGAACTTGGTTTTTGGAGGGGGTTTTAGCCTTGGATTTTTGGTCAAATTGATCCTGACTCGACGAGCCCCATTTAAATGAGTATTAGACTTATATTTCTAAACTTGTTCATATCCAAAAGTTTTTATTAGGTATTAGACTTCAAATTTATGGGTAATACACTTTTCTGCCAAACATGGTTGAACTTGGTTTTTGGAGGGGTGTTAGCCTTGGATTTTCGGTCAAATTGATCCTGACTCGACGAGCCCCATTTAAATGAGTATTAGCCTTATATTTCTAACCTTGTTCATATCCAAGACCCTTTAGCTGGTATTAGACTTCAAATTTATGGGTAATACACTTTTCTCCCAAACATGGTTGAACTTGGTTTTTGGAGGGGGTGTTAGCCTTGGATTTTCGGACAAATTGATCCTGACTCGACGAGCCCCATTTAAATGAGTATTAGCCTTATATTTCTAACCTTGTTCATATCCAAGAGCTTTTAGTTGGTATTAGACTTCAAATTTATGGGTAATACACTTTTCTCCCAAACATGGTTGAACTTGGTTTTTGGAGGGGGTGTTAGCCTTGGATTTTTGGTCAAATTGATCCTGACTCAACGAGCCACATTTAAATGAGTATTAGCCTTATATTTCTAACCTTGTTCATATCCAAGAGCTTTTAGTAGGTATTAGACTTCAAATTTATGGGTAATACACTTTTCCCCCAAACATGGTTGAACTTGGTTTTTGGAGGGGGTGTTAGCCTTGGATTTTCGGACAAATTGATCCTGACTCGACGAGACCCATTTAAATGAGTATTAGCCTTATATTTATAACCTTGTTCATATCCAAGACCTTTTAGTTGGTATTAGACTTCAAAGTTATGGGTATACACTTTTCCCCCAAACATGGTTGAACTTGGTTTTTGGAGAGTGTGTGAGCCTTGGATTTTCAGACAAATTGATCCTGACTCGACGAGCCCCTTTTAAATGAGTATTAGCCTTATATTTCTAACCTTGTTCATATCCAAGAGCTTTTAGTTGGTATTAGACTTCAAATTTATGGGTAATACACTTTTCTCCCAAACATGGTTGAACTTGGTTTTTGGAGGGGGTGTTAGCCTTGGATTTTCGGTCAAATTGATCCTGACTCGACGAGACCCATTTAAATGAGTATTAGCCTTATATTTCTAACCTTGTTCATATACAAGAGCTTTTAGTTGGTATTAGACTACAAATTTATGGGTAATACACTTTTCCTCCAAACATGGTTGAACTTGGTTTTTGGAGGGGGTGTTAGCCTTGGATTTTCGGTAAAATTGACCCTGACTCGACGAGCCCCATTTAAATGAGTATTAGCCTTATATTTCTAACCTTGTTCATATCCAAGAGCTTTTAGTTGGTATTAGACTTCAAATTTATGGGTAATACACTTTTCTCCCAAACATGGTTGAACTTGGTTTTTGGAGGGGTGTTAGCCTTGGATTTTCGGTCAAATTGATCCTGACTCAACGAGCCCCATTTAAATAAGTATTAGCCTTATAATTCTAACCTTTTTCATATCCAAGAGCTTTTAGTTGGTATTAGACTTCAAATTTATGGGTAATACACTTTTCTCCCAAACATGGTTGAACTTGGTTTTTGGAGAGGGTGTTAGCCTTAGATTTTCGGACAAATTGATCCTGACTCGACGAGCCCCATTTAAATGAGTATTAGCCTTATATTTCTAACCTTGTTCATATCCAAGATCTTTTAGTTGGTATTAGACTTCAAATTTATGGGTAATACACTTTTCTCCCAGACATGGTTGAACTTGGTTTTTGGAGGGGTGTTAGCCTTGGATTTTCGGTCAAATTGATCCTGACTCAACGAGCCCCATTTAAATAAGTATTAGCCTTATATTTCTAACCTTTTTCATATCCAAGAGCTTTTA
Source organism: Salix suchowensis (assembly GCA_029030765.1). Taxonomy (NCBI): domain Eukaryota; kingdom Viridiplantae; phylum Streptophyta; class Magnoliopsida; order Malpighiales; family Salicaceae; genus Salix; species Salix suchowensis. The sequence goes on from CM054991.1 coordinate 3,379,928, forward strand.
GTTGGTATTAGACTTCTAATTTATGGGTATACACTTTCCCCCAAACATGGTTGAACTTGGTTTTTGGAGAGTGTGTGAGCCTTGGATTTTCAGACAAATTGATCCTGACTCGACGAGACCCATTTAAATGAGTATTAGCCTTATATTTCTAACATTGTTCATATACAAGAGCTTTTAGTTGGTATTAGACTACAAATTTATGGGTAATACACTTTTCCCCCAAACATGGTTGAACTTGGTTTTTGGAGGGGTTGTTAGCCTTGGATTTTCGGACAAATTGATCCTGACTCGACGAGCCCCATTTAAATGAGTATTAGCCTTATATTTCTAACCTTGTTCATATCCAAGAGCTTTTAGTTGGTATTAGACTTCAAATTTATGGGTAATACACTTTTCTCCCAAACATGGTTGAACTTGGTTTTTGGAGGGGGTGTTAGCCTTGGATTTTCGGTCAAATTGATCCTGACTCGACGAGCCCCATTTAAATGAGTATTAGCCTTATATTTCTAACCTTGTTCATATCCAAGAGCTTTTAGTTGGTATTAGACTTCAAATTTATGGGTAATACACTTTTCTCCCAAACATGGTTGAACTTGGTTTTTAGAGGGGGTGTTAGCCTTGGATTTTCGGACAAATTGATCCTGACTCGACGAGCCCCATTTAAATGAGTATTAGCCTTATATTTCTAACCTTGTTCTTATCCAAGAGCTTTTAGTTGGTATTAGACTTCAAATTTATGGGTAATACACTTTTCCCCCAAACATGGCTGAACTTGGTTTTTGGAGGGGGTGTTAGCCTTGGATTTTCAGACAAATTGATCCTCACTCGACGAGCCCCATTTAAATGAGTAGTGGCCTTATATTTCTAACCTTGTTGATATCCAAGACCCTTTAGTTGGTATTAGACTTCAAATTTATGGGTAATACACTTTTCTCCCAAACATGGTTGAACTTGGTTTTTGGAGGGGTGTTAGCCTTGGATTTTCGGTCAAATTGATCCTGACTCGAGGAGCCCCATTTAAATGAGTATTAGCCTTATATTTCTAACCTTGTTCATATCCAAGAGGTTTTAGTTGGTATTAGACATCAAATTTATGGGTAATACACTTTTCTCCCAAACATGGTTGAACTTGGTTTTTGGAGGGGGTTTTAGCCTTGGATTTTTGGTCAAATTGATCCTGACTCGACGAGCCCCATTTAAATGAGTATTAGACTTATATTTCTAAACTTGTTCATATCCAAAAGTTTTTATTAGGTATTAGACTTCAAATTTATGGGTAATACACTTTTCTGCCAAACATGGTTGAACTTGGTTTTTGGAGGGGGTGTTAGCCTTGGATTTTCGGTCAAATTGATCCTGACTCGACGAGCCCCATTTAAATGAGTATTAGCCTTATATTTCTGACCTTGTTCATATACAAGAGCTTTTAGTTGGTATTAGACTTCAAATTTATGGGTAATACACTTTTCTCCCAAACATGGTTGAACTTGGTTTTTGGAGGGGTGTTAGCCTTGGATTTTCGGTCAAATTGATCCTGACTCAACGAGCCCCATTTAAATAAGTATTAGCCTTATATTTCTAACCTTGTTCATATTCAAGATCTTTTAGTTGGTATTAGACTTCAAATTTATGGGTAATACACTTTTCTCCCAGACATGGTTGAACTTGGTTTTTGGAGGGGTGTTAGCCTTGGATTTTTCGGTCAAATTGATCCCGACTCAACGAGCCCCATTTAAATAAGTATTAGCCTTATATTTCTAACCTTTTTCATATCCAAGAGCTTTTAGTTGGTATTAGACTTCTAATTTATGGGTATACACTTTTCCCCCAAACATGGTTGAACTTGGTTTTTGGAGAGTGTGTGAGCCATGGATTTTCAGACAAATTGATCCTGACTCGATGAGACCCATTTAAATGAGTATTAGCCTTATATTTCTAACCTTGTTCATATACAAGAGCTTTTAGTTGGTATTAGACTACAAATTTATGGGTAATACACTTTTCCCCTAAACATGGTTGAACTTGGTTTTTGGAGGGTGTGTTAGCCTTGGATTTTCGAACAAATTGATCCTAACTCGACGAGCCCCATTTAAATGAGTATTAGCCTTATATTTCTAACCTTGTTCATATCCAAGAGCTTTTAGTTGGTATTAGACTTCAAATTTATGGGTAATACACTTTTCTCCCAAACATGGTTGAACTTGGTTTTTGGAGGGGGTGTTAGCCTTGGATTTTCGGTCAAATTGATCCTGACTCGACGAGCCCCATTTAAATGAGTATTAGCCTTATATTTCTAACCTTGTTCATATCCAAGACCTTTTAGTTGGTATTAGACTTCAAATTTACGGGTAATACACTTTTCTCCCAAACATGGTTGAACTTGGTTTTTAGAGGGGGTGTTAGCCTTGGATTTTCGGACAAATTGATCCTGACTCGACGAGCCCCATTTAAATGAGTATTAGCCTTATATTTCTAACCTTTTTCTTATCCAAGAGCTTTTAGTTTGTATTAGACTTCAAATTTATGGGTAATACACTTTTCTCCCAAACATGGTTGAACTTGGTTTTTGGAGGGGGTGTTAGCCTTGGATTTTCGGTCAAATTGATCCTGACTCGAGGAGCCCCATTTAAATGAGTATTAGCCTTATATTTCTAACCTTGTTCATATCCAAGAGGTTTTAGTTGGTATTAGACTTCAAATTTATGGGTAATACACTTTTCTCCCAAACATGGTTGAACTTGGTTTTTGGAGGGGGTGTTTAGCCTTGGATTTTTGGTCAAATTGATCCCGACTCGACGAGCCCCATTTAAATGAGTATTAGACTTATATTTCTAAACTTGTTCATATCCAAAAGTTTTTAGTAGGTATTAGACTTCAAATTTATGGGTAATACACTTTTTCTCGCCAAACATGGTTGAACTTGGTTTTTGGAGGGGTGTTAGCCTTGGATTTTTCGGTCAAATTGATCCTGACTCGACGAGCCCCATTTAAATGAGTATTAGCCTTATATTTCTAACCTTGTTCATATCCAAGAACCTTTAGCTGGTATTAGACTTCAAATTTATGGGTAATACACTTTTCTCCCAAACATGGTTGAACTTGGTTTTTGGAGGGGGTGTTAGCCTTGGATTTTCGGACAAATTGATCCTGACTCGACGAGCCCCATTTAAATGAGTATTAGCCTTATATTTCTAACCTTGTTCATATCCAAGAGCTTTTAGTTGGTATTAGACTTCAAATTTATGGGTAATACACTTTTCTCCCAAACATGGTTGAACTTGGTTTTTGGAGGGGGTGTTAGCCTTGGATTTTTGGTCAAATTGATCCTGACTCAACGAGCCACATTTAAATGAGTATTAGCCTTATATTTCTAACCTTGTTCATATCCAAGAGCTTTTAGTAGGTATTAGACTTCAAATTTATGGGTAATACACTATTTCTCCCCAAACATGGTTGAACTTTGTTTTTGGAGGGGTGTTGCCTTGGATTTTCGGTCAAATTGATCCTGACTCGATAAGCCCCATTTAAATGAGTATTAGCCTTATATTTCTAACCTTGTTCATATCCAACAGCTTTTAGTTGGTATTAGACTTCAAATTTATGGGTAATACACTTTTCTCCCAAACATTGTTGAACTTGGTTTTTGAAGGGGTGTTAGCCTTGGATTTTCGGTAAAATTGATCCTGACTCGACGAGCCCCATTTAAATGAGTATTAGCCTTATATTTCTAACCTTGTTCATATCCAAGAGCTTTTAGTAGGTATTAGACTTCAAATTTATGGGTAATACACTTTTCTCCCAAACATGGTTGAACTTTGTTTTTGGAGGGGTGTTGCCTTGGATTTTCGGACAAATTGATCCTGACTCGACGAGCCCCATTTAAATGAGTATTAGTCTTATATTTCTAAACTTGTTCATATCCAAAAGTTTTTATTAGGTATTAGACTTCAAATTTATGGGTAACACACTTTTCTGCCAAACATGGTTGAACTTGGTTTTTGGAGGGGTGTTAGCCTTGGATTTTCGGTCAAATTGATCCTGACTCGATGAGCCCCATTTAAATGAGTATTGGCCTTATATTTCTAACCTTGTTCATATCCAATAGCTTTTAGTTGGTATTAGACTTCAAATTTATGGGTAATACACTTTTCTCCCAAACATGGTTGAACTTGGTTTTTGGAGGGGTGTTAGCCTTGGATTTTCGGTCAAATTGATCCTGACTCGAGGAGCCCCATTTAAATGAGTATTAGCCTTATATTTCTAACCTTGTTCATATCCAAGAGGTTTTAGTTGGTATTAGACTTCAAATTTATGGGTAATACACTTTTCTCCCAAACATGGTTGAACTTGGTTTTTGGAGGGGGTTTTAGCCTTGGATTTTTGGTCAAATTGATCCTGACTCGACGAGCCCCATTTAAATGAGTATTAGACTTATATTTCTAAACTTGTTCATATCCAAAAGTTTTTATTAGGTATTAGACTTCAAATTTATGGGTAATACACTTTTCTGCCAAACATGGTTGAACTTGGTTTTTGGAGGGGTGTTAGCCTTGGATTTTCGGTCAAATTGATCCTGACTTGACGAGCCCCATTTAAATGAGTATTAGCCTTATATTTCTAACCTTGTTCATATCCAAGAACCTTTAGCTGGTATTAGACTTCAAATTTATGGGTAATACACTTTTCTCCCAAACATGGTTGAACTTGGTTTTTGGAGGGGGTGTTTGCCTTGGATTTTTGGTCAAATTGATCCTGACTCAACGAGCCACATTTAAATGAGTATTAGCCTTATATTTCTAACCTTGTTCATATCCAAGAGCTTTTAGTTGGTATTAGACTTCAAATTTATGGGTAATACACTTTTCTCCCAAACATGGTTGAACTTGGTTTTTGGAGGGGGTGTTAGCCTTGGATTTTTGGTCAAATTGATCCTGACTCAACGAGCCACATTTAAATGAGTATTAGCCTTATATTTCTAACCTTGTTCATATCCAAGATCTTTTAGTTGGTATTAGACTTCAAATTTATGGGTAATACACTTTTCTCCCAAACATGGTTGAACTTGGTTTTTGGAGGGGTGTTTAGCCTTGGATTTTTGGTCAAATTGATCCCGACTCGACGAGCCCCATTTAAATGAGTATTAGACTTATATTTCTAAACTTGTTCATATCCAAAAGTTTTTATTAGGTATTAGACTTCAAATTTATGGGTAATACACTTTTCTGCCAAACATGGTTGAACTTGGTTTTTGGAGGGGTGTTAGCCTTGGATTTTCGGTCAAATTGATCCTGACTTGACGAGCCCCATTTAAATGAGTATTAGCCTTATATTTCTAACCTTGTTCATATCCAAGAACCTTTAGCTGGTATTAGACTTCAAATTTATGGGTAATACACTTTTCTCCCAAACATGGTTGAACTTGGTTTTTGGAGGGGGTGTTAGCCTTGGATTTTTGGTCAAATTGATCCTGACTCAACGAGCCACATTTAAATGAGTATTAGCCTTATATTTCTAACCTTGTTCATATCCAAGAGCTTTTAGTTGGTATTAGACTTCAAATTTATGGGTAATACACTTTTCTCCCAAACATGGTTGAACTTGGTTTTTGGAGGGGTGTTAGCCTTGGATTTTTGGTCAAATTGATCCCGACTCAACGAGCCCACATTTAAATGAGTATTAGCCTTATATTTCTAACCTTGTTCATATCCAAGATCTTTTAGTTGGTATTAGACTTCAAATTTATGGGTAATACACTATTTCTCCCAAACATGGTTGAACTTTGTTTTTGGAGGGGTGTTAGCCTTGGATTTTTCGGTCAAATTGATCCTGACTCGATAAGCCCCATTTAAATGAGTATTAGCCTTATATTTCTAACCTTGTTCATATCCAACAGCTTTTAGTTGGTATTAGACTTCAAATTTATGGGTAATACACTTTTCTCCCAAACATTGTTGAACTTGGTTTTTGAAGGGGTGTTAGCCTTGGATTTTCGGTCAAATTGATCCTGACTCAACGAGCCCCATTTAAATAAGTATTAGCCTTATATTTCTAACCTTGTTCATATTCAAGATCTTTTAGTTGGTATTAGACTTCAAATTTATGGGTAATACACTTTTCTCCCAGACAAGGTTGAACTTGGTTTTTGGAGGGGTGTTAGCCTTGGATTTTCGGTCAAATTGATCCTGACTCAACGAGCCCCATTTAAATAAGTATTAGCCTTATATTTCTAACCTTTTTCATATCCAAGAGCTTTTAGTTGGTATTAGACTTCTAATTTATGGGTATACACTTTTCCCCCAAACATGGTTGAACTTGGTTTTTGGAGAGTGTGTGAGCCATGGATTTTCAGACAAATTGATCCTGACTCGATGAGACCCATTTAAATGAGTATTAGCCTTATATTTCTAACCTTCTTCATATACAAGAGCTTTTAGTTGGTATTAGACTACAAATTTATGGGTAATACACTTTTCCCCTAAACATGGTTGAACTTGGTTTTTGGAGGGGGTGTTAGCCTTGGATTTTCGAACAAATTGATCCTGACTCGACGAGCCCCATTTAAATGAGTATTAGCCTTATATTTCTAACCTTGTTCATATCCAAGAGCTTTTAGTTGGTATTAGACTTCAAATTTATGGGTAATACACTTTTCTCCCAAACATGGTTGAACTTGGTTTTTGGAGGGGGTGTTAGCCTTGGATTTTCGGTCAAATTGATCCTGACTCGACGAGCCCCATTTAAATGAGTATTAGCCTTATATTTCTAACCTTGTTCATATCCAAGACCTTTTAGTTGGTATTAGACTTCAAATTTACGGGTAATACACTTTTCTCCCAAACATGGTTGAACTTGGTTTTTGGAGGGGGTGTTAGCCTTGGATTTTTGGTCAAATTGATCCTGACTCAACGAGCCACATTTAAATGAGTATTAGCCTTATATTTCTAACCTTGTTCATATCCAAGATCTTTTAGTTGGTATTAGACTTCAAATTTATGGGTAATACACTTTTCTCCCAAACATGGTTGAACTTGGTTTTTGGAGGGGGTTTTAGCCTTGGATTTTTGGTCAAATTGATCCTGACTCGACGAGCCCCATTTAAATGAGTATTAGACTTATATTTCTAAACTTGTTCATATCCAAAAGTTTTTATTAGGTATTAGACTTCAAATTTATGGGTAATACACTTTTCTGCCAAACATGGTTGAACTTGGTTTTTTGGAGGGGGTTTTAGCCTTGGATTTTCGGTCAAATTGATCCTGACTCGACGAGCCCCATTTAAATGAGTATTAGCCTTATATTTCTAACCTTGTTCATATCCAAGAACCTTTAGCTGGTATTAGACTTCAAATTTATGGGTAATACACTTTTCTCCCAAACATGGTTGAACTTGGTTTTTGGAGGGGGTGTTAGCCTTGGATTTTTGGTCAAATTGATCCTGACTCAACGAGCCACATTTAAATGAGTATTAGCCTTATATTTCTAACCTTGTTCATATCCAAGAGCTTTTAGTTGGTATTAGACTTCAAATTTATGGGTAATACACTTTTCTCCCAAACATGGTTGAACTTGGTTTTTGGAGGGGGTGTTAGCCTTGGATTTTTGGTCAAATTGATCCTGACTCAACGAGCCACATTTAAATGAGTATTAGCCTTATATTTCTAACCTTGTTCATATCCAAGATCTTTTAGTTGGTATTAGACTTCAAATTTATGGGTAATACACTATTCTCCCAAACATGGTTGAACTTTGTTTTTGGAGGGGTGTTGCCTTGGATTTTCGGTCAAATTGATCCTGACTCGATAAGCCCCATTTAAATGAGTATTAGCCTTATATTTCTAACCTTGTTCATATCCAACAGCTTTTAGTTGGTATTAGACTTCAAATTTATGGGTAATACACTTTTCTCCCAAACATTGTTGAACTTGGTTTTTGAAGGGGTGTTAGCCTTGGATTTTCGGTCAAATTGATCCTGACTCAACGAGCCCCATTTAAATAAGTATTAGCCTTATATTTCTAACCTTGTTCATATTCAAGATCTTTTAGTTGGTATTAGACTTCAAATTTATGGGTAATACACTTTTCTCCCGAAACAAGGTTGAACTTGGTTTTTGGAGGGGTGTTAGCCTTGGATTTTCGGTCAAATTGATCCTGACTCAACGAGCCCCATTTAAATAAGTATTAGCCTTATATTTCTAACCTTTTTCATATCCAAGAGCTTTTAGTTGGTATTAGACTTCTAATTTATGGGTATACACTTTTCCCCCAAACATGGTTGAACTTGGTTTTTGGAGAGTGTGTGAGCCATGGATTTTCGGGACAAATTGATCCCTGACTCGATGAGACCCCATTTAAATGAGTATTAGCCTTATATTTCTAACCTTCTTCATATACAAGAGCTTTTAGTTGGTATTAGACTACAAATTTATGGGTAATACACTTTTCCCCTAAACATGGTTGAACTTGGTTTTTGGAGGGGTGTTAGCCTTGGATTTTCGAACAAATTGATCCCTGACTCGACGAGCCCCATTTAAATGAGTATTAGCCTTATATTTCTAACCTTGTTCATATCCAAGAGCTTTTAGTTGGTATTAGACTTCAAATTTATGGGTAATACACTTTTCTCCCAAACATGGTTGAACTTGGTTTTTGGAGGGGGTGTTAGCCTTGGATTTTCGGTCAAATTGATCCTGACTCGACGAGCCCCATTTAAATGAGTATTAGCCTTATATTTCTAACCTTGTTCATATCCAAGACCTTTTAGTTGGTATTAGACTTCAAATTTACGGGTAATACACTTTTCTCCCAAACATGGTTGAACTTGGTTTTTAGAGGGGGTGTTAGCCTTGGATTTTCGGACAAATTGATCCTGACTCGACGAGCCCCATTTAAATGAGTATTAGCCTTATATTTCTAACCTTGTTCATATACAAGAGCTTTTAGTTGGTATTAGAGTACAAATTTATGGGTAATACACTTTTCTCCCAAACATGGTTGAACTTGGTTTTTGGAGGGGGTGTTAGCCTTGGATTTTTGGTCAAATTGATCCTGACTCAACGAGCCACATTTAAATGAGTATTAGCCTTATATTTCTAACCTTGTTCATATCCAAGATCTTTTAGTTGGTATTAGACTTCAAATTTATGGGTAATACACTTTTCTCCCAAACATGGTTGAACTTGGTTTTTGGAGGGGGTTTTAGCCTTGGATTTTTGGTCAAATTGATCCTGACTCGACGAGCCCCATTTAAATGAGTATTAGACTTATATTTCTAAACTTGTTCATATCCAAAAGTTTTTATTAGGTATTAGACTTCAAATTTATGGGTAATACACTTTTCTGCCAAACATGGTTGAACTTGGTTTTTGGAGGGGTGTTAGCCTTGGATTTTCGGTCAAATTGATCCTGACTTGACGAGCCCCATTTAAATGAGTATTAGCCTTATATTTCTAACCTTGTTCATATCCAAGAACCTTTAGCTGGTATTAGACTTCAAATTTATGGGTAATACACTTTTCTCCCAAACATGGTTGAACTTGGTTTTTGGAGGGGGTGTTAGCCTTGGATTTTTGGTCAAATTGATCCTGACTCAACGAGCCACATTTAAATGAGTATTAGCCTTATATTTCTAACCTTGTTCATATCCAAGAGCTTTTAGTTGGTATTAGACTTCAAATTTATGGGTAATACACTTTTCTCCCAAACATGGTTGAACTTGGTTTTTGGAGGGGGTGTTAGCCTTGGATTTTTGGTCAAATTGATCCTGACTCAACGAGCCACATTTAAATGAGTATTAGCCTTATATTTCTAACCTTGTTCATATCCAAGATCTTTTAGTTGGTATTAGACTTCAAATTTATGGGTAATACACTATTCTCCCAAACATGGTTGAACTTTGTTTTTGGAGGGGTGTTGCCTTGGATTTTCGGTCAAATTGATCCTGACTCGATAAGCCCCATTTAAATGAGTATTAGCCTTATATTTCTAACCTTGTTCATATCCAACAGCTTTTAGTTGGTATTAGACTTCAAATTTATGGGTAATACACTTTTCTCCCAAACATTGTTGAACTTGGTTTTTGAAGGGGTGTTAGCCTTGGATTTTCGGTCAAATTGATCCTGACTCAACGAGCCCCATTTAAATAAGTATTAGCCTTATATTTCTAACCTTGTTCATATTCAAGATCTTTTAGTTGGTATTAGACTTCAAATTTATGGGTAATACACTTTTCTCCCAGACAAGGTTGAACTTGGTTTTTGGAGGGGTGTTAGCCTTGGATTTTCGGTCAAATTGATCCTGACTCAACGAGCCCCATTTAAATAAGTATTAGCCTTATATTTCTAACCTTTTTCATATCCAAGAGCTTTTAGTTGGTATTAGACTTCTAATTTATGGGTATACACTTTTCCCCCAAACATGGTTGAACTTGGTTTTTGGAGAGTGTGTGAGCCATGGATTTTCAGACAAATTGATCCTGACTCGATGAGACCCATTTAAATGAGTATTAGCCTTATATTTCTAACCTTCTTCATATACAAGAGCTTTTAGTTGGTATTAGACTACAAATTTATGGGTAATACACTTTTCCCCTAAACATGGTTGAACTTGGTTTTTGGAGGGGGTGTTAGCCTTGGATTTTCGAACAAATTGATCCTGACTCGACGAGCCCCATTTAAATGAGTATTAGCCTTATATTTCTAACCTTGTTCATATCCAAGAGCTTTTAGTTGGTATTAGATTTCAAATTTATGGGTAATACACTTTTCTCCCAAACATGGTTGAACTTGGTTTTTGGAGGGGGTGTTAGCCTTGGATTTTCGGTCAAATTGATCCTGACTCGACGAGCCCCATTTAAATGAGTATTAGCCTTATATTTCTAACCTTGTTCATATCCAAGACCTTTTAGTTGGTATTAGACTTCAAATTTACGGGTAATACACTTTTCTCCCAAACATGGTTGAACTTGGTTTTTAGAGGGGGTGTTAGCCTTGGATTTTCGGACAAATTGATCCTGACTCGACGAGCCCCATTTAAATGAGTATTAGCCTTATATTTCTAACCTTGTTCATATACAAGAGCTTTTAGTTGGTATTAGAGTACAAATTTATGGGTAATACACTTTTCCCCTAAACATGGTTGAACTTGGTTTTTGGAGGGGGTGTTAGCCTTGGATTTTCGAACAAATTGATCCTGACTCGACGAGCCCCATTTAAATGAGTATTAGCCTTATATTTCTAACCTTGTTCATATCCAAGAGGTTTTAGTTGGTATTAGACTTCAAATTTATGGGTAATACACTTTTCTCCCAAACATGGTTGAACTTGGTTTTTGGAGGGGGTTTTAGCCTTGGATTTTTGGTCAAATTGATCCTGACTCGACGAGCCCCATTTAAATGAGTATTAGACTTATATTTCTAAACTTGTTCATATCCAAAAGTTTTTATTAGGTATTAGACTTCAAATTTATGGGTAATACACTTTTCTGCCAAACATGGTTGAACTTGGTTTTTGGAGGGGTGTTAGCCTTGGATTTTTCGGTCAAATTGATCCCGACTCGACGAGCCCCCATTTAAATGAGTATTAGCCTTATATTTCTAACCTTGTTCATATCCAAGAACCTTTAGCTGGTATTAGACTTCAAATTTATGGGTAATACACTTTTCTCCCAAACATGGTTGAACTTGGTTTTTGGAGGGGGTGTTAGCCTTGGATTTTCAGACAAATTGATCCTGACTCGACGAGCCCCATTTAAATGAGTATTAGCCTTATATTTCTAACCTTGTTCATATCCAAGAGCTTTTAGTTGGTATTAGACTTCAAATTTATGGGTAATACACTTTTCTCCCAAACATGGTTGAACTTGGTTTTTGGAGGGGGTGTTAGCCTTGGATTTTTGGTCAAATTGATCCTGACTCAACGAGCCACATTTAAATGAGTATTAGCCTTATATTTCTAACCTTGTTCATATCCAAGAGCTTTTAGTAGGTATTAGACTTCAAATTTATGGGTAATACACTATTCTCCCAAACATGGTTGAACTTGGTTTTTGGAGGGGTGTTAGCCTTGGATTTTCGGTCAAATTGATCCTGACTCAACGAGCCCCATTTAAATAAGTATTAGCCTTATATTTCTAACCTTTTTCATATCCAAGAGCTTTTAGTTGGTATTAGACTTCTAATTTATGGGTATACACTTTTCCCCCAAACATGGTTGAACTTGGTTTTTGGAGAGTGTGTGAGCCATGGATTTTCAGACAAATTGATCCTGACTCGATGAGACCCATTTAAATGAGTATTAGCCTTATATTTCTAACCTTCTTCATATACAAGAGCTTTTAGTTGGTATTAGACTACAAATTTATGGGTAATACACTTTTCCCCTAAACATGGTTGAACTTGGTTTTTGGAGGGGGTGTTAGCCTTGGATTTTTCGAACAAATTGATCCCGACTCGACGAGCCCCATTTAAATGAGTATTAGCCTTATATTTCTAACCTTGTTCATATCCAAGAGCTTTTAGTTGGTATTAGACTTCAAATTTATGGGTAATACACTTTTCTCCCAAACATGGTTGAACTTGGTTTTTGGAGGGGGTGTTAGCCTTGGATTTTCGGTCAAATTGATCCCGACTCGACGAGCCCCATTTAAATGAGTATTAGCCTTATATTTCTAACCTTGTTCATATCCAAGACCTTTTAGTTGGTATTAGACTTCAAATTTACTGGGTAATACACTTTTCTCCCAAACATGGTTGAACTTGGTTTTTGGAGGGGGTGTTAGCCTTGGATTTTCGGACAAATTGATCCCTGACTCGACGAGCCCCATTTAAATGAGTATTAGCCTTATATTTCTAACCTTGTTCATATCCAAGAGCTTTTAGTTGGTATTAGACTTCAAATTTATGGGTAATACACTTTTCTCCCAAACATGGTTGAACTTGGTTTTTGGAGGGGGTGTTAGCCTTGGATTTTTGGTCAAATTGATCCTGACTCAACGAGCCACATTTAAATGAGTATTAGCCTTATATTTCTAACCTTGTTCATATCCAAGAACCTTTAGCTGGTATTAGACTTCAAATTTATGGGTAATACACTTTTCTCCCAAACATGGTTGAACTTGGTTTTTGGAGGGGGTGTTAGCCTTGGATTTTCAGACAAATTGATCCTGACTCGACGAGCCCCATTTAAATGAGTATTAGCCTTATATTTCTAACCTTGTTCATATCCAAGAGCTTTTAGTTGGTATTAGACTTCAAATTTATGGGTAATACACTTTTCTCCCAAACATGGTTGAACTTGGTTTTTTGGAGGGGTGTTAGCCTTGGATTTTTGGTCAAATTGATCCCTGACTCAACGAGCCCACATTTAAATGAGTATTAGCCTTATATTTCTAACCTTGTTCATATCCAAGAGCTTTTAGTAGGTATTAGACTTCAAATTTATGGGTAATACACTATTCTCCCAAACATGGTTGAACTTGGTTTTTTGGAGGGGTGTTAGCCTTGGATTTTTCGGTCAAATTGATCCCTGACTCAACGAGCCCCATTTAAATAAGTATTAGCCTTATATTTCTAACCTTTTTCATATCCAAGAGCTTTTAGTTGGTATTAGACTTCTAATTTATGGGTATACACTTTTCCCCCAAACATGGTTGAACTTGGTTTTTGGAGAGTGTGTGAGCCATGGATTTTCAGACAAATTGATCCTGACTCGATGAGACCCATTTAAATGAGTATTAGCCTTATATTTCTAACCTTCTTCATATACAAGAGCTTTTAGTTGGTATTAGACTACAAATTTATGGGTAATACACTTTTCCCCTAAACATGGTTGAACTTGGTATTTGGAGGGGGTGTTAGCCTTGGATTTTCGAACAAATTGATCCTGACTCGACGAGCCCCATTTAAATGAGTATTAGCCTTATATTTCTAACCTTGTTCATATCCAAGAGCTTTTAGTTGGTATTAGACTTCAAATTTATGGGTAATACACTTTTCTCCCAAACATGGTTGAACTTGGTTTTTGGAGGGGGTGTTAGCCTTGGATTTTCGGTCAAATTGATCCTGACTCGACGAGCCCCATTTAAATGAGTATTAGCCTTATATTTCTAACCTTGTTCATATCCAAGAACCTTTAGCTGGTATTAGACTTCAAATTTATGGGTAATACACTTTTCTCCCAAACATGGTTGAACTTGGTTTTTGGAGGGGGTGTTAGCCTTGGATTTTTCGGACAAATTGATCCCTGACTCGACGAGCCCCATTTAAATGAGTATTAGCCTTATATTTCTAACCTTGTTCATATCCAAGAGCTTTTAGTTGGTATTAGACTTCAAATTTATGGGTAATACACTTTTCTCCCAAACATGGTTGAACTTGGTTTTTGGAGGGGGTGTTAGCCTTGGATTTTTCGAACAAATTGATCCCTGACTCGACGAGCCCCATTTAAATGAGTATTAGCCTTATATTTCTAACCTTGTTCATATCCAAGAGGTTTTAGTTGGTATTAGACTTCAAATTTATGGGTAATACACTTTTCTCCCAAACATGGTTGAACTTGGTTTTTGGAGGGGTTTTAGCCTTGGATTTTTGGTCAAATTGATCCTGACTCGACGAGCCCCATTTAAATGAGTATTAGACTTATATTTCTAAACTTGTTCATATCCAAAAGTTTTTATTAGGTATTAGACTTCAAATTTATGGGTAATACACTTTTCTCCCAAACATGGTTGAACTTGGTTTTTGGAGGGGGTTTTAGCCTTGGATTTTTGGTCAAATTGATCCTGACTCGACGAGCCCCATTTAAATGAGTATTAGACTTATATTTCTAAACTTGTTCATATCCAAAAGTTTTTATTAGGTATTACACTTCAAATTTATGGGTAATACACTTTTCTGCCAAACATGGTTGAACTTGGTTTTTGGAGGGGTGTTAGCCTTGGATTTTCGGTCAAATTGATCCTGACTCGAGGAGCCCCATTTAAATGAGTATTAGGCTTATATTTCTAACCTTGTTCATATCCAAGAGCTTTTAGTTGGTATTAGACTTCAAATTTATGGGTAATACACTTTTCTCCCAAACATGGTTGAACTTGGTTTTTGGAGGGGGTGTTAGCCTTGGATTTTTGGTCAAATTGATCCTGAGTCGACGAGCCCCATTTAAATGAGTATTAGACTTATATTTCTAAACTTGTTCATATCCAAGAGCTTTTAGTAGGTATTAGACTTCAAATTTATGGGTAATACACTTTTCTCCCAAACATGGTTGAACTTGGTTTTTGGAGGGGTGTTAGCCTTGGATTTTCGGTCAAATTGATCCTGAGTCGACGAGCCCCATTTAAATGAGTATTAGCCTTATATTTCTAACCTTGTTCATATCCAAGACCCTTTAGTTGTTATTAGACTTCAAATTTATGGGTAATACACTTTTCTCCCAAACATGGTTGAACTTGGTTTTTGGAGGGGTGTGAGCCTTCGATTTTCGGACAAATTGATCCTGACTCGACGAGACCCATTTAAATGAGTATTAGCCTTATATTTCTAACCTTGTTCATATCCAAGATCTTTTAGTTGGTATTAGACTTCAAATTTATGGGAATACACTTTTCTCCCAAACATGGATGAACTTGGTTTTTGGAGGGGTGTTAGCCTTGGGTTTTCGGTCAAATTGATCCTGACTCGACGAGCCCCATTTAAATGAGTAGTGGCCTTATATTTCTAACCTTGTTGATATCCAAGACCCTTTAGTTGGTATTAGACTTCAAATTTATGGGTAATACACTTTTCTCCCAAACATGGTTGAAATTGGTTTTTGGAGGGGTGTTAGCCTTGGATTTTCGGTCAAATTGATCCTGACTCGAGGAGCCCCATTTAAATGAGTATTAGGCTTATATTTCTAACCTTGTTCATATCCAAGAGCTTTTAGTTGGTATTAGACTTCAAATTTATGGGTAATACACTTTTCTCCCAAACATGGTTGAACTTGGTTTTTGGAGGGGGTGTTAGCCTTGGATTTTTGGTCAAATTGATCTGAGTCGAACGAGCCCCATTTAAATGAGTATTAGACTTATATTTCTAAACTTGTTCATATCCAAGAGCTTTTAGTAGGTATTAGACTTCAAATTTATGGGTAATACACTTTTCTCCCAAACATGGTTGAACTTGGTTTTTGGAGGGGTGTTAGCCTTGGATTTTCGGTCAAATTGATCTCGAGTCGACGAGCCCCATTTAAATGAGTATTAGCCTTATATTTCTAACCTTGTTCATATCCAAGACCCTTTAGTTGTTATTAGACTTCAAATTTATGGGTAATACACTTTTCTCCCAAACATGGTTGAACTTGGTTTTTGGAGGGGTGTGAGCCTTCGATTTTTCGGACAAATTGATCCCGACTCGACGAGACCCATTTAAATGAGTATTAGCCTTATATTTCTAACCTTGTTCATATCCAAGATCTTTTAGTTGGTATTAGACTTCAAATTTATGGGAATACACTTTTCTCCCAAACATGGATGAACTTGGTTTTTGGAGGGGTGTTAGCCTTGGGTTTTCGGTCAAATTGATCCCGACTCGGCGAGCCCCATTTAAATGAGTAGTGGCCTTATATTTCTAACCTTGTTGATATCCAAGACCCTTTAGTTGGTATTAGACTTCAAATTTATGGGTAATACACTTTTCTCCCAAACATGGTTGAAATTGGTTTTTGGAGGGGTGTTAGCCTTGGATTTTCGGTCAAATTGATCCTGACTCGAGGAGCCCCATTTAAATGAGTATTAGGCTTATATTTCTAACCTTGTTCATATCCAAGAGCTTTTAGTTGGTATTAGACTTCAAATTTATGGGTAATACACTTTTCTCCCAAACATGGTTGAACTTGGTTTTTGGAGGGGGTGTTAGCCTTGGATTTTTGGTCAAATTGATCCTGAGTCGACGAGCCCCATTTAAATGAGTATTAGACTTATATTTCTAAACTTGTTCATATCCAAGAGCTTTTAGTAGGTATTAGACTTCAAATTTATGGGTAATACACTTTTCTCCCAAACATGGTTGAACTTTGTTTTTGGAGGGGTGTTAGCCTTGGATTTTCGGTCAAATTGATCCTGAGTCGACGAGCCCCATTTAAATGAGTACTAGCCTTATATTTCTAACCTTGTTCATATCCAAGACCCTTTAGTTGGTATTAGACTTCAAATTTATGGGTAATACACTTTTCTCCCAAACATGGTTGAACTTGGTTTTTGGAGGGGTGTGAGCCTTCGATTTTCGGACAAATTGATCCTGACTCGACGAGACGCATTTAAATGAGTATTAGCCTTATATTTCTAACCTTGTTCATATCCAAGATCTTTTAGTTGGTATTAGACTTCAAATTTATGGGTAATACACTTTTCTCCCAAACATGGATGAACTTGGTTTTTGGAGGGGTGTTAGCCTTGGGTTTTCGGTCAAATTGATCCTGACTCGACGAGCCCCATTTAAATGAGTAGTGGCCTTATATTTATAACCTTGTTGATATCCAAGACCCTTTAGTTGGTATTAGACTTCAAATTTATGGGTAATACACTTTTCTCCCAAACATGGTTGAAATTGGTTTTTGGAGGGGTGTTAGCCTTGGATTTTCGGTCAAATTGATCCTGACTCGAGGAGCCCCATTTAAATGAGTATTAGGCTTATATTTCTAACCTTGTTCATATCCAAGAGCTTTTAGTTGGTATTAGACTTCAAATTTATGGGTAATACACTTTTCTCCCAAACATGGTTGAACTTGGTTTTTGGAGGGGGTGTTAGCCTTGGATTTTTGGTCAAATTGATCCTGAGTCGACGAGCCCCATTTAAATGAGTATTAGACTTATATTTCTAAACTTGTTCATATCCAAGAGCTTTTAGTAGGTATTAGACTTCAAATTTATGGGTAATACACTTTTCTCCCAAACATGGTTGAACTTGGTTTTTGGAGGGGTGTTAGCCTTGGATTTTCGGTCAAATTGATCCTGAGTCGACGAGCCCCATTTAAATGAGTATTAGCCTTATATTTCTAACCTTGTTCATATCCAAGACCCTTTAGTTGGTATTAGACTTCAAATTTATGGGTAATACACTTTTCTCCCAAACATGGTTGAACTTGGTTTTTGGAGGGGGTGTTAGCCTTGGATTTTCGGACAAATTGATCCTGACTCGACGAGCCCCATTTAAATGAGTATTAGCCTTATATTTCTAACCTTGTTCATATCTAAGAGCTTTTAGTTGGTATTAGACTTCAAATTTATGGGTAATACACTTTTCTCCCAAACATGGTTGAACTTGGTTTTTGGAGGGGTTTTAGCCTTGGATTTTTGGTCAAATTGATCCCTGACTCGGCGAGCCCCATTTAAATGAGTATTAGACTTATATTTCTAAACTTGTTCATATCCAAAAGTTTTTATTAGGTATTAGACTTCAAATATATGGGTAACACACTTTTCTGCCAAACATGGTTGAACTTGGTTTTTGGAGGGGTGTTAGCCTTGGATTTTCGGTCAAATTGATCCTGACTCGACGAGCCCCATTTAAATGAGTATTAGCCTTATATTTCTAACCTTGTTCATATCCAAGACCCTTTAGCTGGTATTAGACTTCAAATTTATGGGTAATACACTTTTCTCCCAAACATGGTTGAACTTGGTTTTTGGAGGGGTGTTAGCCTTGGATTTTCGGACAAATTGATCCTGACTCGACGAGCCCCATTTAAATGAGTATTAGCCTTATATTTCTAACCTTGTTCATATCAAAGAGCTTTTAGTTGGTATTAGACTTCAAATTTATGGGTAATACACTTTTCTCCCAAACATGGTTGAACTTGGTTTTTGGAGGGGGTGTTAGCCTTGGATTTTTGGTCAAATTGATCCTGACTCAACGAGCCACATTTAAATGAGTATTAGCCTTATATTTCTAACCTTGTTCATATCCAAGAGCTTTTAGTAGGTATTAGACTTCAAATTTATGGGTAATATACTATTCTCCCAAACATGGTTGAACTTTGTTTTTGGAGGGGTGTTGCCTTGGATTTTCGGTCAAATTGATCCTGACTCGATAAGCCCCATTTAAATGAGTATTAGCCTTATATTTCTAACCTTGTTCATATCCAACAGCTTTTAGTTGGTATTAGACTTCAAATTTATGGGTAATACACTTTTCTCCCAAACATTGTTGAACTTGGTTTTTGGAGGGGTGTTAGCCTTGGATTTTCGGTAAAATTGATCCTGACTCGACGAGCCCCATTTAAATGAGTATTAGCCTTATATTTCTAACCTTGTTCATATCCAAGAGCTTTTAGTAGGTATTAGACTTCAAATTTATGGGTAATACACTTTTCTCCCAAACATGGTTGAACTTTGTTTTTGGAGGGGTGTTGCCTTGGATTTTCGGACAAATTGATCCTGACTCGACGAGCCCCATTTAAATGAGTATTAGCCTTATATTTCTAACCTTGTTCATATCCAAGAGCTTTTAGTTGGTATTAGACTTCAAATTTATGGGTAATACACTTTTCTCCCAAACATGGTTGAACTTGGTTTTTGGAGGGGTGTGAGCCTTCGATTTTCGGACAAATTGATCCTGACTCGACGAGACCCATTTAAATGAGTATTAGCCTTATATTTCTAACCTTGTTCATATCCAATATCTTTTAGTTTGTATTAGACTTCAAATTTGTGGGTAATACACTTTTCTCCGAAACATGGATGAACTTGGTTTTTGGAGGGGTGTTAGCCTTGGGTTTTCGGTCAAATTGATCCTGACTCGACGAGCCCCATTTAAATGAGTAGTGGCCTTATATTTCTAACCTTGTTGATATCCAAGACCCTTTAGTTGGTATTAGACTTCAAATTTATGGGTAATACACTTTTCTCCCAAACATGGTTGAACTTGGTTTTTGGAGGGGGTGTTAGCCTTGGATTTTCGGACAAATTGATCCTGACTCGACGAGCCCCATTTAAATGAGTATTAGCCTTATATTTCTAACCTTGTTCATATCCAAGAGCTTTTAGTTGGTATTAGACTTCAAATTTATGGGTAATACACTTTTCTCCCAAACATGGTTGAACTTGGTTTTTGGAGGGGGTGTTAGCCTTGGATTTTCAGACAAATTGATCCTCACTCGACGAGCCCCATTTAAATGAGTAGTGGCCTTATATTTCTAACCTTGTTGATATCCAAGACCCTTTAGTTGGTATTAGACTTCAAATTTATGGGTAATACACTTTTCTCCCAAACATGGTTGAACTTGGTTTTTGGAGGGGGTGTTAGCCTTGGATTTTTGGTCAAATTGATCCTGACTCAACGAGCCACATTTAAATGAGTATTAGCCTTATATTTCTAACCTTGTTCATATCCAACAGCTTTTAGCAGGTATTAGACTTCAAATTTATGGGTAATATACTATTCTCCCAAACATGGTTGAACTTTGTTTTTGGAGGGGTGTTGCCTTGGATTTTCGGTCAAATTGATCCTGACTCGATAAGCCCCATTTAAATGAGTATTAGCCTTATATTTCTAACCTTGTTCATATCCAACAGCTTTTAGTTGGTATTAGACTTCAAATTTATGGGTAATACACTTTTCTCCCAAACATTGTTGAACTTGGTTTTTGGAGGGTGTTAGCCTTGGATTTTCGGTAAAATTGATCCCTGACTCGACGAGCCCCATTTAAATGAGTATTAGCCTTATATTTCTAACCTTGTCCATATCCAAGAGCTTTTAGTAGGTATTAGACTTCAAATTTATGGGTAATACACTTTTCTCCCAAACATGGTTGAACTTTGTTTTTGGAGGGGTGTTGCCTTGGATTTTCGGACAAATTGATCCTGACTCGACGAGCCCCATTTAAATGAGTATTAGCCTTATATTTCTAACCTTGTTCATATCCAAGAGCTTTTAGTAGGTATTAGACTTCAAATTTATGGGTAATACACTTTTCTCCCAAACATGGTTGAACTTTGTTTTTGGAGGGGTGTTGCCTTGGATTTTCGGACAAATTGATCCTGACTCGACGAGCCCCATTTAAATGAGTATTAGCCTTATATTTCTAACCTTGTTCATATCCAAGAGCTTTTAGTTGGTATTAGACTTCAAATTTATAGGTAATACACTTTTCTCCCAAACATGGTTGAACTTGGTTTTTGGAGGGGTGTGAGCCTTGGATTTTCGGACAAATTGATCCTGACTCGACGAGCCCCATTTAAATGAGTATTAGCCTTATATTTCTAACCTTGTTCATATCCAAGAGCTTTTAGTTGGTATTAGACTTCAAATTTATGGGTAATACACTTTTCACCCAAACATGGTTGAACTTGGTTTTAGGAGGGGTGTTAGCCTTGGATTTTCGGTCAAATTGATCCTGACTCGAGGAGCCCCATTTAAATGAGTATTAGGCTTATATTTCTAACCTTGTTCATATCCAAGAGCTTTTAGTTGGTATTAGACTTCAAATTTATGGGTAATACACTTTTCTCCCAAACATGGTTGAACTTGGTTTTTGGAGGGGGTGTTAGCCTTGGATTTTTGGTCAAATTGATCCTGACTCGACGAGCCCCATTTAAATGAGTATTAGACTTATATTTCTAAACTTGTTCATATCCAAGAGCTTTTAGTAGGTATTAGACTTCAAATTTATGGGTAATACACTTTTCTCCCAAACATGGTTGAACTTGGTTTTTGGAGGGGTGTTAGCCTTGGATTTTTCGGTCAAATTGATCCCTGAGTCGACGAGCCCCATTTAAATGAGTATTAGCCTTATATTTCTAACCTTGTTCATATCCAAGACCCTTTAGTTGGTATTAGACTTCAAATTTATGGGTAATACACTTTTCTCCCAAACATGGTTGAACTTGGTTTTTGGAGGGGGTGTTAGCCTTGGATTTTCGGACAAATTGATCCTGACTCGACGAGCCCCATTTAAATGAGTATTAGCCTTATATTTCTAACCTTGTTCATATCCAAGAGCTTTTAGTTGGTATTAGACTTCAAATTTATGGGTAATACACTTTTCTCCCAAACATGGTTGAACTTGGTTTTTGGAGGGGGTGTTAGCCTTGGATTTTCGGACAAATTGATCCCCGACTCGACGAGCACCATTTAAATGAGTATTAGCCTTATATTTCTAAACTTGTTCATATCCAAGAGCTTTTAGTTGGTATTAGACTTCAAATTTATGGGTAATACACTTTTCTCCCAAACATGGTTGAACTTGGTTTTTGGAGGGGTTTTAGCCTTGGATTTTTGGTCAAATTGATCCCTGACTCGACGAGCCCCATTTAAATGAGTATTAGACTTATATTTCTAAACTTGTTCATATCCAAAAGTTTTTATTAGGTATTAGACTTCAAATTTATGGGTAATACACTTTTTCACGCCAAACATGGTTGAACTTGGTTTTTGGAGGGGTGTTAGCCTTGGATTTTCGGTCAAATTGATCCTGAATCGACGAGCCCCATTTAGATGAGTATTAGCCTTATATTTCTAACCTTGTTCATATCCAAGAGCTTTTAGTTGGTATTAGACTTCAAATTTATGGGTAATACACTTTTCTCCCAAACATGGTTGAACTTGGTTTTTGGAGGGGGTTTTAGCCTTGGATTTTTGGTCAAATTGATCCTGACTCGACGAGCCCCATTTAAATGAGTATTAGACTTATATTTCTAAACTTGTTCATATCCAAAAGTTTTTATTAGGTATTAGACTTCAAATTTATGGGTAATACACTTTTCTGCCAAACATGGTTGAACTTGGTTTTTGGAGGGGTGTTAGCCTTGGATTTTCGGTCAAATTGATCCTGACTCGACGAGCACCATTTAAATGAGTATTAGCCTTATATTTCTAACCTTGTTCATATCCAAGACCCTTTAGCTGATATTAGACTTCAAATTTATGGGTAATACACTTTTCTCCCAAACATGGTTGAACTTGGTTTTTGGAGGGGGTGTTAGCCTTGGATTTTCGGTCAAATTGATCTTGACTCGACGAGCCCCATTTAAATGAGTATTAGCCTTATATTTCTAACCTTGTTCATATCCAAGAGCTTTTAGTAGGTATTAGACTTCAAATTTATGGGTAATACACTTTTCTCCCAAACATGGTTGAATGCCTTGGATTTTTGGAGGGGTGTTGCCTTGGATTTTTGGTCAAATTGATCCTGACTCGCTAAGCCCCATTTAAATGAGTATTAGCCATATATTTCTAACCTTGTTCATATCCAAGAGCTTTTAGTTGGTATTAGACTTCAAATTTATGGGTAATACACTTTTCTCCCAAACATTGTTGAACTTGGTTTTTGGAGGGGTGTTAGCCTTGGATTTTCGGTCAAATTGATCCTGACTCGACGAGCCCCATTTAGATGAGTATTAGCCTTATATTTCTAACCTTGTTCATATCCAAGAGCTTTTAGTAGGTATTAGACTTCAAATTTATGGGTAATACACTTTTCTCCCAAACATGGTTGAACTTCGTTTTTGGAGGGGTGTTAGCCTTGGATTTTCGGTCAAATTGATCCTGAGTCGACGAGCCCCATTTAAATGAGTATTAGCCTTATATTTCTAACCTTGTTCATATCCAAGACCCTTTAGTTGGTATTAGACTTCAAATTTATGGGTAATACACTTTTCTCCCAAACATGGTTGAACTTGGTTTTTGGAGGGGGTGTTAGCCTTGGATTTTTCGGACAAATTGATCCCGACTCGACGAGCCCCCATTTAAATGAGTATTAGCCTTATATTTCTAACCTTGTTCATATCCAAGAGCTTTTAGTTGGTATTAGACTTCAAATTTATGGGTAATACACTTTTCTCCCAAACATGGTTGAACTTGGTTTTTGGAGGGGTGTTAGCCTTGGATTTTTGGTCAAATTGATCCTGACTCGACGAGCCCCATTTAAATGAGTATTAGACTTATATTTCTAAACTTGTTCATATCCAAGAGCTTTTAGTAGGTATTAGACTTCAAATTTATGGGTAATACACTTTTCTCCCAAACATGGTTGAACTTGGTTTTTGGAGGGGTGTTAGCCTTGGATTTTCGGTCAAATTGATCCTGACTCGACGAGCCCCATTTAGATGAGTATTAGCCTTATATTTATAACCTTGTTCATATCCAATACCTTTTAGTTGTTATTAGACTTCAAATTTATGGGTAATACACTTTTCTCCCAAACATGGTTGAACTTGGTTTTTGGAGGGGGTGTTAGCCTTGGATTTTCGGACAAATTGATCCTGACTCGACGAGCCCCATTTAAATGAGTATTAGCCTTATATTTCTAACCTTGTTCATATCCAAGAGCTTTTAGTTGGTATTAGACTTCAAATTTATGGGTAATACACTTTTCTCCCAAACATGGTTGAACTTGGTTTTTGGAGGGGGTTTTAGCCTTGGATTTTTGGTCAAATTGATCCTGACTCGACGAGCCCCATTTAAATGAGTATTAGACTTATATTTCTAAACTTGTTCATATCCAAAAGTTTTTATTAGGTATTAGACTTCAAATTTATGGGTAATACACTTTTCTGCCAAACATGGTTGAACTTGGTTTTTGGAGGGGTGTTAGCCTTGGATTTTTGGTCAAATTGATCCTGACTCGACGAGCCCCATTTAAATGAGTATTAGACTTATATTTCTAAACTTGTTCATATCCAAAAGTTTTTATTAGGTATTAGACTTCAAATTTATGGGTAATACACTTTTCTCCCAAACATGGTTGAACTTGGTTTTTGGAGGGGGTTTTAGCCTTGGATTTTTGGTCAAATTGATACTGACTCGACGAGCCCCATTTAAATGAGTATTAGACTTATATTTCTAAACTTGTTCATATCCAAAAGTTTTTATTAGGTATTAGACTTCAAATTTATGGGTAATACACTTTTTCTCGCCAAACATGGTTGAACTTGGTTTTTTGGAGGGGTGTTAGCCTTGGATTTTTCGGTCAAATTGATCCCTGACTCGACGAGCACCATTTAAATGAGTATTAGCCTTATATTTCTAACCTTGTTCATATCCAAGACCCTTTAGCTGATATTAGACTTCAAATTTATGGGTAATACACTTTTCTCCCAAACATGGTTGAACTTGGTTTTTGGAGGGGGTGTTAGCCTTGGATTTTTCGGTCAAATTGATCTTGACTCGACGAGCCCCATTTAAATGAGTATTAGCCTTATATTTCTAACCTTGTTCATATCCAAGAGCTTTTAGTAGGTATTAGACTTCAAATTTATGGGTAATACACTTTTCTCCCAAACATGGTTGAATGCCTTGGATTTTTGGAGGGGTGTTGCCTTGGATTTTTGGTCAAATTGATCCTGACTCGCTAAGCCCCATTTAAATGAGTATTAGCCATATATTTCTAACCTTGTTCATATCCAAGAGCTTTTAGTTGGTATTAGACTTCAAATTTATGGGTAATACACTTTTCTCCCAAACATTGTTGAACTTGGTTTTTGGAGGGGTGTTAGCCTTGGATTTTTCGGTCAAATTG
This sequence comes from Salix suchowensis, assembly GCA_029030765.1. NCBI lineage: Eukaryota > Viridiplantae > Streptophyta > Magnoliopsida > Malpighiales > Salicaceae > Salix > Salix suchowensis. The sequence goes on from CM054991.1 coordinate 3,405,415, forward strand.
ATCCCGACTCGACGAGCCCCCATTTAGATGAGTATTAGCCTTATATTTCTAACCTTGTTCATATCCAAGAGCTTTTAGTAGGTATTAGACTTCAAATTTATGGGTAATACACTTTTCTCCCAAACATGGTTGAACTTCGTTTTTGGAGGGGTGTTAGCCTTGGATTTTCGGTCAAATTGATCCTGAGTCGACGAGCCCCATTTAAATGAGTATTAGCCTTATATTTCTAACCTTGTTCATATCCAAGACCCTTTAGTTGGTATTAGACTTCAAATTTATGGGTAATACACTTTTCTCCCAAACATGGTTGAACTTGGTTTTTGGAGGGGGTGTTAGCCTTGGATTTTTCGGACAAATTGATCCCTGACTCGACGAGCCCCATTTAAATGAGTATTAGCCTTATATTTCTAACCTTGTTCATATCCAAGAGCTTTTAGTTGGTATTAGACTTCAAATTTATGGGTAATACACTTTTCTCCCAAACATGGTTGAACTTGGTTTTTGGAGGGGTGTTAGCCTTGGATTTTCGGTCAAATTGATCCTGACTCGACGAGCCCCATTTAAATGAGTATTAGCCTTATATTTCTAACCTTGTTCATATCCAAGAGCTTTTAGTAGGTATTAGACTTCAAATTTATGGGTAATACACTTTTCTCCCAAACATGGTTGAACTTTGTTTTTGGAGGGGTGTTGCCTTGGATTTTCGGTCAAATTGATCCTGACTCGATAAGCCCCATTTAAATGAGTATTAGCCATATATTTCTAACCTTGTTCATATCCAAGAGCTTTTAGTTGGTATTAGACTTCAAATTTATGGGTAATACACTTTTCTCCCAAACATTGTTGAACTTGGTTTTTGGAGGGGTGTTAGCCTTGGATTTTCGGTCAAATTGATCCTGACTCGACGAGCCCCATTTAGATGAGTATTAGCCTTATATTTCTAACCTTGTTCATATCCAAGACCTTTTAGTTGGTATTAGACTTCAAATTTATGGGTAATACACTTTTCTCCCAAACATGGTTGAACTTGGTTTTTGGAGGGGGTGTTAGCCTTGGATTTTCGGTCAAATTGATCTTGACTCGACGAGCCCCATTTAAATGAGTATTAGCCTTATATTTCTAACCTTGTTCATATCCAAGAGCTTTTAGTAGGTATTAGACTTCAAATTTATGGGTAATACACTTTTCTCCCAAACATGGTTGAACTTTGTTTTTGGAGGGGTGTTGCCTTGGATTTTTGGTCAAATTGATCTCGACTCGATAAGCCCCATTTAAATGAGTATTAGCCATATATTTCTAACCTTGTTCATATCCAAGAGCTTTTAGTTGGTATTAGACTTCAAATTTATGGGTAATACACTTTTCTCCCAAACATTGTTGAACTTGGTTTTTGGAGGGGTGTTAGCCTTGGATTTTTCGGTCAAATTGATCCCTGACTCGACGAGCCCCATTTAGATGAGTATTAGCCTTATATTTCTAACCTTGTTCATATCCAAGACCTTTTAGTTGGTATTAGACTTCAAATTTATGGGTAATACACTTTTCTCCCAAACATGGTTGAACTTGGTTTTTGGAGGGGGTGTTAGCCTTGGATTTTTTGGACAAATTGATCCCGACTCGACGAGCCCCATTTAAATGAGTATTAGCCTTATATTTCTAACCTTGTTCATATCCAAGAGCTTTTAGTTGGTATTAGACTTCAAATTTATGGGTAATACACTTTTCTCCCAAACATTGTTGAACTTGGTTTTTGGAGGGGTGTTAGCCTTGGATTTTCGGACAAATTGATCCTGACTTGACGAGCCCCATTTAAATGAGTATTAGCCTTATATTTCTAACCTTGTCCATATCCAAGAGCTTTTAGTAGGTATTAGACTTCAAATTTATGGGTAGTACACTTTTCTCCCAAACATGGTTGAACTTGGTTTTTGGAGGGGTGTTAGCCTTCGATTTTTCGGACAAATTGATCCCGACTCGACGAGCCCCATTTAAATGAGTATTAGCCTTATATTTCTAACCTTGTTCATATCCAAGAGCCTTTAGTTGATATTAGACTTCAAATTTATCGGTAATACACTTTTCTCCCAAACATGGTTGAACTTGGTTTTTGGAGGGGGTGTTAGCCTTGGATTTTCGGACAAATTGATCCTGACTCGATGAGCCCCATTTAAAGGAGTATTAGCCTTATATTTCTAACCTTGTTCATATCCAAGAGCTTTTAGTAGGTATTAGACTTCAAATTTATGGGTAATACACTTTTCTCCCAGACATGGTTGAACTTGGTTTTTGGAGGGGTGTTAGCCTTCGATTTTCGGACAAATTGATCCTGACTCGACAAGCCCCATTTAAATGAGTATTAGCCTTATATTTCTAACCTTGTTCATATCCAAGAGCCTTTAGTTGGTATTAGACTTCAAATTTATGGGTAATACACTTTTCTCCCAAACATGGTTGAACTTGGTTTTTGGAGGGGTGTTAGCCTTGGATTTTTCGGTCAAATTGATCCCGACTCGACGAGCCCCCATTTAGATGAGTATGAGCCTTATATTTCTAACCTTGTTCATATCCAAGACCCTTTAGCTGGTATTAGACTTCAAATTTATGGGTAATACACTTTTCTCCCAAACATGGTTGAACTTGGTTTTTGGAGGGGGTGTTAGCCTTGGATTTTCGGACAAATTGATCTTGACTCGACGAGCCCCATTTAAATGAGTATTAGCCTTATATTTCTAACCTTGTTCATATCCAAGAGCTTTTAGTAGGTATTAGACTTCAAATTATGGGTAATACAGTTTTCTCCCAAACATGGTTGAACTTTGTTTTTGGAGGGGTGTTGCCTTGGATTTTCGGTCAAATTGATCCTGACTCGATAAGCCCCATTTAAATGAGTATTAGCCTTATATTTCTAACCTTGTTCATATCCAAGAGCTTTTAGTTGGTATTAGACTTCAAATTTATGGGTAATACACTTTTCTCCCAAACATTGTTGAACTTGGTTTTTGGAGGGGTGTTAGCCTTGGATATTCGGACAAATTGATCCTGACTCGACGAGCCCTATTTAAATGAGTATTAGCCTTATATTTCTAACCTTGTTCATATCCAAGAGCTTTTAGTAGGTATTAAACTTCAAATTTATGGGTAATACACTTTTCTCCCAAACATGGTTGAACTTTGTTTTTGGAGGGGTGTTGCCTTGGATTTTCGGACAAATTGATCCTGACTCGACGAGCCCCATTTAAATGAGTATTAGCCTTATATTTCTAACCTTGTTCATATCCAAGACCCTTTAGCTGGTATTAGACTTCAAATTTATGGGTAATACACTTTTCTCCCAAACATGGTTGAACTTGGTTTTTGGAGGGGTGTGAGCCTTCGAAATTCGGACAAATTGATCCTGACTCGACGAGACCCATTTAAATGAGTATTAGCCTTATATTTCTAACCTTGTTCATATCCAAGAGCTTTTAGTTGGTATTAGACTTCAAATTTATGGGTAATACACTTTTCTCCCAAACATTGTTGAACTTGGTTTTTGGAGGGGTGTTAGCCTTGGATTTTCGGACAAATTGATCCTGACTTGACGAGCCCCATTTAAATGAGTATTAGCCTTATATTTCTAACCTTGTCCATATCCAAGAGCTTTTAGTAGGTATTAGATTTCAAATTTATGGGTAGTACACTTTTCTCCCAAACATGGTTGAACTTGGTTTTTGGAGGGGTGTTAGCCTTCGATTTTCGGACAAATTGATCCTGACTCGACGAGCCCCATTTAAATGAGTATTAGCCTTATATTTCTAACCTTGTTCATATCCAAGAGCCTTTAGTTGATATTAGACTTCAAATTTATCGGTAATACACTTTTCTCCCAAACATGGTTGAACTTGGTTTTTGGAGGGGGTGTTAGCCTTGGATTTTTCGGACAAATTGATCCTGACTCGATGAGCCCCATTTAAAGGAGTATTAGCCTTATATTTCTAACCTTGTTCATATCCAAGAGCTTTTAGTAGGTATTAGACTTCAAATTTATGGGTAATACACTTTTCTCCCGAACATGGTTGAACTTGGTTTTTGGAGGGGTGTTAGCCTTCGATTTTCTGACAAATTGATCCCGACTCGACGAGCCCCATTTAAATGAGTATTAGCCTTATATTTCTAACCTTGTTCATATCCAAGAGCCTTTAGTTGGTATTAGACTTCAAATTTATGGGTAATACACTTTTCTCCCAAACATGGTTGAACTTGGTTTTTGGAGGGGTGTTAGCCTTGGATTTTCAGACAAATTGATCCTGACTCGACGAGCCCCATTTAAATGAGTATTAGCCTTATAATTCTAACCGTGTTCATATCCAAGAGCTTTTAGTAGGTATTAGACTTCAAATTTATGGGTAATACACTTTTCTCCCAAACATGGTTGAACTTTGTTTTTGGAGGGGTGTTGCCTTGGATTTTTGGTCAAATTGATCCTGACTCGATAAGCCCCATTTAAATGAGTATTAGCCATATATTTCTAACCTTGTTCATATCCAAGAGCTTTTAGTTGGTATTAGACTTCAAATTTATGGGTAATACACTTTTCTCCCAAACATTGTTGAACTTGGTTTTTGGAGGGGTGTTAGCCTTGGATTTTCGGTCAAATTGATCCTGACTCGACGAGCCCCATTTAGATGAGTATTAGCCTTATATTTCTAACCTTGTTCATATCCAAGACCTTTTAGTTGGTATTAGACTTCAAATTTATGGGTAATACACTTTTCTCCCAAACATGGTTGAACTTGGTTTTTGGAGGGGGTGTTAGCCTTGGATTTTTGGACAAATTGATCCTGACTCGACGAGCCCCATTTAAATGAGTATTAGCCTTATATTTCTAACCTTGTTCATATCCAAGAGCTTTTAGTTGGTATTAGACTTCAAATTTATGGGTAATACACTTTTCTCCCAAACATTGTTGAACTTGGTTTTTGGAGGGGTGTTAGCCTTGGATTTTCGGACAAATTGATCCTGACTTGACGAGCCCCATTTAAATGAGTATTAGCCTTATATTTCTAACCTTGTCCATATCCAAGAGCTTTTAGTAGGTATTAGACTTCAAATTTATGGGTAGTACACTTTTTTCCCAAACATGGTTGAACTTGGTTTTTGGAGGGGTGTTAGCCTTCGATTTTCGGACAAATTGATCCTGACTCGACGAGCCCCATTTAAATGAGTATTAGCCTTATATTTCTAACCTTGTTCATATCCAAGAGCCTTTAGTTGATATTAGACTTCAAATTTATCGGTAATACACTTTTCTCCCAAACATGGTTGAACTTGGTTTTTGGAGGGGTGTTAGCCTTGGATTTTCGGACAAATTGATCCTGACTCGATGAGCCCCATTTAAAGGAGTATTAGCCTTATATTTCTAACCTTGTTCATATCCAAGAGCTTTTAGTAGGTATTAGACTTCAAATTTATGGGTAATACACTTTTCTCCCGAAACATGGTTGAACTTGGTTTTTGGAGGGTGTTAGCCTTCGATTTTCGGACAAATTGATCCTGACTCGACGAGCCCCATTTAAATGAGTATTAGCCTTATATTTCTAACCTTGTTCATATCCAAGAGCCTTTAGTTGGTATTAGACTTCAAATTTATGGGTAATACACTTTTCTCCCAAACATGGTTGAACTTGGTTTTTGGAGGGGTGTTAGCCTTGGATTTTCGGTCAAATTGATCCTGACTCGACGAGCCCCATTTAGATGAGTATGAGCCTTATATTTCTAACCTTGTTCATATCCAAGACCCTTTAGCTGGTATTAGACTTCAAATTTATGGGTAATACACTTTTCTCCCAAACATGGTTGAACTTGGTTTTTGGAGGGGGTGTTAGCCTTGGATTTTCGGACAAATTGATCTTGACTCGACGAGCCCCATTTAAATGAGTATTAGCCTTATATTTCTAACCTTGTTCATATCCAAGAGCTTTTAGTAGGTATTAGACTTCAAATTATGGGTAATACAGTTTTCTCCCAAACATGGTTGAACTTTGTTTTTGGAGGGGTGTTGCCTTGGATTTTCGGTCAAATTGATCCTGACTCGATAAGCCCCATTTAAATGAGTATTAGCCTTATATTTCTAACCTTGTTCATATCCAAGAGCTTTTAGTTGGTATTAGACTTCAAATTTATGGGTAATACACTTTTCTCCCAAACATTGTTGAACTTGGTTTTTGGAGGGGTGTTAGCCTTGGATTTTCGGACAAATTGATCCTGACTCGACGAGCCCTATTTAAATGAGTATTAGCCTTATATTTCTAACCTTGTTCATATCCAAGAGCTTTTAGTAGGTATTAAACTTCAAATTTATGGGTAATACACTTTTCTCCCAAACATGGTTGAACTTTGTTTTTGGAGGGGTGTTGCCTTGGATTTTCGGACAAATTGATCCTGACTCGACGAGCCCCATTTAAATGAGTATTAGCCTTATATTTCTAACCTTGTTCATATCCAAGACCCTTTAGTTGGTATTAGACTTCAAATTTATGGGTAATACACTTTTCTCCCAAACATGGTTGAACTTGGTTTTTGGAGGGGTGTGAGCCTTCGAAATTCGGACAAATTGATCCTGACTCGACGAGACCCATTTAAATGAGTATTAGCCTTATATTTCTAACCTTGTTCATATCCAAGAGCTTTTAGTTGGTATTAGACTTCAAATTTATGGGTAATACACTTTTCTCCCAAACATTGTTGAACTTGGTTTTTGGAGGGGTGTTAGCCTTGGATTTTCGGACAAATTGATCCTGACTTGACGAGCCCCATTTAAATGAGTATTAGCCTTATATTTCTAACCTTGTCCATATCCAAGAGCTTTTAGTAGGTATTAGATTTCAAATTTATGGGTAGTACACTTTTCTCCCAAACATGGTTGAACTTGGTTTTTGGAGGGGTGTTAGCCTTCGATTTTCGGACAAATTGATCCTGACTCGACGAGCCCCATTTAAATGAGTATTAGCCTTATATTTCTAACCTTGTTCATATCCAAGAGCCTTTAGTTGATATTAGACTTCAAATTTATCGGTAATACACTTTTCTCCCAAACATGGTTGAACTTGGTTTTTGGAGGGGGTGTTAGCCTTGGATTTTCGGACAAATTGATCCTGACTCGATGAGCCCCATTTAAAGGAGTATTAGCCTTATATTTCTAACCTTGTTCATATCCAAGAGCTTTTAGTAGGTATTAGACTTCAAATTTATGGGTAATACACTTTTCTCCCAAACATGGTTGAACTTGGTTTTTGGAGGGGTGTTAGCCTTGGATTTTCGGACAAATTGATCCTGACTCGACGAGCCCCATTTAAATGAGTATTAGCCTTATATTTCTAACCTTGTTCATATCCAAGAGCCTTTAGTTGGTATTAGACTTCAAATTTATGGGTAATACACTTTTCTCCCAAACATGGTTGAACTTGGTTTTTGGAGGGGTGTTAGCCTTGGATTTTCAGACAAATTGATCCTGACTCGACGAGCCCCATTTAAATGAGTATTAGCCTTATAATTCTAACCGTGTTCATATCCAAGAGCTTTTAGTAGGTATTAGACTTCAAATTTATGGGTAATACACTTTTCTCCCAAACATGGTTGAACTTTGTTTTTGGAGGGGTGTTAGCCTTGGATTTTCGGTCAAATTGATCCTGACTCGATGAGCCCCATTTAAATGAGTATTAGCCTTATATTTCTAACCTTGTTCATATCCAACAGCTTTTAGTTCGTATTAGACTTCAAATTTATGGGTAATACACTTTTCTCCCAAACATGGTTGAACTTGGTTTTTGGAGGGGGTGTTAGCCTTGGATTTTCGGACAAATTGATCCTGACTCGATGAGCCCCATTTAAAGGAGTATTAGCCTTATATTTCTAACCTTGTTCATATCCAAGAGCTTTTAGTAGGTATTAGACTTCAAATTTATGGGTAATACACTTTTCTCCCAGACATGGTTGAACTTGGTTTTTGGAGGGGTGTTAGCCTTCGATTTTCGGACAAATTGATCCTGACTCGACGAGCCCCATTTAAATGAGTATTAGCCTTATATTTCTAACCTTGTTCATATCCAAGAGCCTTTAGTTGGTATTAGACTTCAAATTTATGGGTAATACACTTTTCTCCCAAACATGGTTGAACTTGGTTTTTGGAGGGGTGTTAGCCTTGGATTTTCAGACAAATTGATCCTGACTCGACGAGCCCCATTTAAATGAGTATTAGCCTTATAATTCTAACCGTGTTCATATCCAAGAGCTTTTAGTAGGTATTAGACTTCAAATTTATGGGTAATACACTTTTCTCCCAAACATGGTTGAACTTTGTTTTTGGAGGGGTGTTAGCCTTGGATTTTCGGTCAAATTGATCCTGACTCGATGAGCCCCATTTAAATGAGTATTAGCCTTATATTTCTAACCTTGTTCATATCCAAGAGCTTTTAGTTGGTATTAGACTTCAAATTTATGGGTAATACACTTTTCTCCCAAACATTGTTGAACTTGGTTTTTGGAGGGGTGTTAGCCTTGGATTTTCGGACAAATTGATCCTGACTTGACGAGCCCCATTTAAATGAGTATTAGCCTTATATTTCTAACCTTGTTCATATCCAAGAGCTTTTAGTAGGTATTAGATTTCAAATTTATGGGTAGTACACTTTTCTCCCAAACATGGTTGAACTTTGTTTTTGGAGGGGTGTTGCCTTGGATTTTCGGTCAAATTGATCCTGACTCGATAAACCCCATTTAAATGAGTATTAGCCTTATATTTCTAACCTTGTTCATATCCAAGAGCTTTTAGTAGGTATTAAACTTCAAATTTATGGGTAATACACTTTTCTCCCAAACATGGTTGAACTTTGTTTTTGGAGGGGTGTTGCCTTGGATTTTCGGACAAATTGATCCTGACTCGACGAGCCCCATTTAAATGAGTATTAGCCTTATATTTCTAACCTTGTTCATATCCAAGACCCTTTAGCTGGTATTAGACTTCAAATTTATGGGTAATACACTTTTCTCCCAAACATGGTTGAACTTGGTTTTTGGAGGGGTGTGAGCCTTCGAAATTTCGGACAAATTGATCCCTGACTCGACGAGACCCATTTAAATGAGTATTAGCCTTATATTTCTAACCTTGTTCATATCCAAGAGCTTTTAGTTGGTATTAGACTTCAAATTTATGGGTAATACACTTTTCTCCCAAACATTGTTGAACTTGGTTTTTGGAGGGGTGTTAGCCTTGGATTTTTCGGACAAATTGATCCCTGACTTGACGAGCCCCATTTAAATGAGTATTAGCCTTATATTTCTAACCTTGTCCATATCCAAGAGCTTTTAGTAGGTATTAGATTTCAAATTTATGGGTAGTACACTTTTCTCCCAAACATGGTTGAACTTGGTTTTTGGAGGGGTGTTAGCCTTCGATTTTCGGACAAATTGATCCTGACTCGACGAGCCCCATTTAAATGAGTATTAGCCTTATATTTCTAACCTTGTTCATATCCAAGAGCCTATAGTTGATATTAGACTTCAAATTTATCGGTAATACACTTTTCTCCCAAACATGGTTGAACTTGGTTTTTGGAGGGGGTGTTAGCCTTGGATTTTCGGACAAATTGATCCTGACTCGATGAGCCCCATTTAAAGGAGTATTAGCCTTATATTTCTAACCTTGTTCATATCCAAGAGCTTTTAGTAGGTATTAGACTTCAAATTTATGGGTAATACACTTTTCTCCCAGACATGGTTGAACTTGGTTTTTGGAGGGGTGTTAGCCTTCGATTTTCGGACAAATTGATCCTGACTCGACGAGCCCCATTTAAATGAGTATTAGCCTTATATTTCTAACCTTGTTCATATCCAAGAGCCTTTAGTTGGTATTAGACTTCAAATTTATGGGTAATACACTTTTCTCCCAAACATGGTTGAACTTGGTTTTTGGAGGGGTGTTAGCCTTGGATTTTCAGACAAATTGATCCTGACTCGACGAGCCCCATTTAAATGAGTATTAGCCTTATAATTCTAACCGTGTTCATATCCAAGAGCTTTTAGTAGGTATTAGACTTCAAATTTATGGGTAATACACTTTTCTCCCAAACATGGTTGAACTTTGTTTTTGGAGGGGTGTTAGCCTTGGATTTTCGGTCAAATTGATCCTGACTCGATGAGCCCCATTTAAATGAGTATTAGCCTTATATTTCTAACCTTGTTCATATCCAACAGCTTTTAGTTCGTATTAGACTTCAAATTTATGGGTAATACACTTTTCTCCCAAACATGGTTGAACTTGGTTTTTGGAGGGGGTGTTAGCCTTGGATTTTCGGACAAATTGATCCTGACTCGATGAGCCCCATTTAAAGGAGTATTAGCCTTATATTTCTAACCTTGTTCATATCCAAGAGCTTTTAGTAGGTATTAGACTTCAAATTTATGGGTAATACACTTTTCTCCCAGACATGGTTGAACTTGGTTTTTGGAGGGGTGTTAGCCTTCGATTTTCGGACAAATTGATCCTGACTCGACGAGCCCCATTTAAATGAGTATTAGCCTTATATTTCTAACCTTGTTCATATCCAAGAGCCTTTAGTAGGTATTAGACTTCAAATTTATGGGTAATACACTTTTCTCCCAAACATGGTTGAACTTTGTTTTTGGAGGGGTGTTAGCCTTGGATTTTCGGTCAAATTGATCCTGACTCGATGAGCCCCATTTAAATGAGTATTAGCCTTATATTTCTAACCTTGTTCATATCCAAGAGCTTTTAGTTGGTATTAGACTTCAAATTTATGGGTAATACACTTTTCTCCCAAACATTGTTGAACTTGGTTTTTGGAGGGGTGTTAGCCTTGGATTTTCGGACAAATTGATCCTGACTTGACGAGCCCCATTTAAATGAGTATTAGCCTTATATTTCTAACCTTGTTCATATCCAAGAGCTTTTAGTAGGTATTAGACTTCAAATTTATGGGTACTACACTTTTCTCCCAAACATGGTTGAACTTTGTTTTTGGAGGGGTGTTGCCTTGGATTTTCGGTCAAATTGATCCTGACTCGATAAACCCCATTTAAATGAGTATTAGCCTTATATTTCTAACCTTGTTCATATCCAACAGCTTTTAGTTGGTATTAGACTTCAAACTTATGGGTAATACACTTTTCTCCCAAACATTGTTGAACTTGGTTTTCGGAGGGGTGTTAGCCTTGGATTTTCGGACAAATTGATCCTGACTCGACGAGCCCCATTTAAATGAGTATTAGCCTTATATTTCTAACCTTGTTCATATCCAAGAGCTTTTAGTAGGTATTAGACTTCAAATTTATGGGTAATACACTTTTCTCCCAAACATGGTTGAACTTTGTTTTTGGAGGGGTGTTGCCTTGGATTTTCGGACAAATTGATCCCGACTCGACGAGCCCCATTTAAATGAGTATTAGCCTTATATTTCTAACCTTGTTCATATCCAAGAGCTTTTAGTTGGTATTAGACTTCAAATTTATGGGTAATACACTTTTCTCCCAAACATGGTTGAACTTGGTTTTTGGAGGGGTGTGAGCCTTCGATTTTCGGACAAATTGATCCTGACTCGACGAGACCCATTTAAATGAGTATTAGCCTTATATTTCTAACCTTGTTCATATCCAAGATCTTTTAGTTGGTATTAGACTTTAAATTTATGGGTAATACACTTTTCTCCCAAACATGGATGAACTTGGTTTTTGGAGGGGTGTTAGCCTTGGGTTTTCGGTCAAATTGATCCCCGACTCGACGAGCCCCATTTAAATGAGTAGTGGCCTTATATTTCTAACCTTGTTGATATCCAAGACCCTTTAGTTGGTATTAGACTTCAAATTTATGGGTAATACACTTTTCTCCCAAACATGGTTGAACTTGGTTTTTGGAGGGGTGTTAGCCTTGGATTTTCGGTCAAATTGATCCTGACTCGAGGAGCCCCTTTTAAATGAGTATTTAGGCTTATATTTCTAACCTTCTTCATATCCAAGAGCTTTTAGTTGGTATTAGACTTCAAATTTATGGGTAATACACTTTTCTCCCAAACATGGTTGAACTTGGTTTTTGGAGGGGGTGTTAGCCTTGGATTTTTGGTCAAATTGATCCTGAGTCGACGAGCCCCATTTAAATGAGTATTAGACTTATATTTCTAACCTTTTCCATATCCAAGAGCTTTTAGTAGGTATTAGACTTCAAATTTATGGGTAATACACTTTTCTCCCAAACATGGTTGAACTTTGTTTTTGGAGGGGTGTTAGCCTTGGATTTTCGGTCAAATTGATCCTGACTCGACGAGCCCCATTTAGATGAGTATTAGCCTTATATTTCTAACCTTGTTCATATCCAAGACCCTTTAGCTGGTATTAGACTTCAAATTTATGGGTAATACACTTTTCTCCCAAACATGGTTGAACTTGGTTTTTGGAGGGGGTGTTAGCCTTGGATTTTCGGACAAATTGATCCTGACTCGACGAGCCCCATTTAAATGAGTATTAGCCTTATATTTCTAACCTTGTTCATATCCAAGAGCTTTTAGTTGGTATTAGACTTCAAATTTATGGGTAATACAGTTTTCTCCCAAACATGGTTGAACTTTGTTTTTGGACGGGTGTTGCCTTGGATTTTCGGTCAAATTGATCCTGACTCGATAAGCCCCATTTAAATGAGTATTAGCCTTATATTTCTAACCTTGTTCATATCCAAGAGCTTTTAGTTGGTATTAGACTTCAAATTTATGGGTAATACACTTTTCTCCCAAACATTGTTGAACTTGGTTTTTGGAGGGGTGTTAGCCTTGGATTTTCGGACAAATTGATCCTGACTCGACGAGCCCCATTTAAATGAGTACTAGCCTTATATTTCTAACCTTGTTCATATCCAAGAGCTTTTAGTAGGTATTAAACTTCAAATTTATGGGTAATATACTTTTCTCCCAAACATGGTTGAACTTTGTTTTTGGAGGGGTGTTGCCTTGGATTTTCGGACAAATTGATCCTGACTCGACGAGCCCCATTTAAATGAGGATTAGCCTTATATTTCTAACCTTGTTCATATCCAACAGCTTTTAGTTGGTATTAGACTTCAAATTTATGGGTAATACACTTTTCTCCCAAACATGGTTGAACTTGGTTTTTGGAGGGGTGTGAGCCTTCGATTTTCGGACAAATTGATCCTGAGTCGACGAGACCCATTTAAATGAGTATTAGCCTTATATTTCTATCCTTGTTCATATCCAAGATCTTTTAGTTGGTATTAGACTTTAAATTTATGGGTAATACACTTTTCTCCCAAACATGGATGAACTTGGTTTTTGGAGGGGTGTTAGCCTTGGGTTTTCGGTCAAATTGATCCTGACTCGACGAGCCCCATTTAAATGAGTAGTGGCCTTATATTTCTAACCTTGTTGATATCCAAGACCCTTTAGTTGGTATTAGACTTCAAATTTATGGGTAATACACTTTTCTCCCAAACATGGTTGAACTTGGTTTTTGGAGGGGTGTTATCCTTGGATTTTCGGTCAAATTGATCCTGACTCGAGGAGCCCCATTTAAATGAGTATTAGGCTTATATTTCTAACCTTGTTCATATCCAAGAGCTTTTAGTTGGTATTAGACTTCAAATTTATGGGTAATACACTTTTCTCCCAAACATGGTTGAACTTGGTTTTTGGAGGGGGTGTTAGCCTTGGATTTTTGGTCAAATTGATCCTTACTCGACGAGCCCCATTTAAATGAGTATTAGACTTATATTTCTAAACTTGTTCATATCCAAGAGCTTTTAGTAGGTATTAGACTTCAAATTTATGGGTAATACACTTTTCTCCCAAACATGGTTGAACTTGGTTTTTGGAGGGGTGTTAGCCTTGGATTTTCAGACAAATTGATCCTGACTCGACGAGCCCCATTTAAATTAGTATTAGCCTTATAATTCTAACCTTGTTCATATCCAAGAGCTTTTAGTAGGTATTAGACTTCAAATTTATGGGTAATACACTTTTCTCCCAAACATGGTTGAACTTTGTTTTTGGAGGGGTGTTAGCCTTGGATTTTCGGTCAAATTGATCCTGACTCGATGAGCCCCATTTAAATGAGTATTAGCCTTATATTTCTAACCTTGTTCATATCCAACAGCTTTTAGTTCGTATTAGACTTCAAATTTATGGGTAATACAATTTTCTCCCAAACATGGTTGAACTTGGTTTTTGGAGGGGGTGTTAGCCTTGGATTTTCGGACAAATTGATCCTGACTCGACGAGCCTTATTTAAATGAGTATTAGCCTTATATTTCTAACCTTGTTCATATCCAAGAGCTTTTAGTAGGTATTAGACTTCATATTTATGGGTAATACACTTTTCTCCCAAACATGGTTGAACTTTGTTTTTGGAGGGGTGTTGCCTTGGATTTTCGGTCAAATTGATCCTGACTCGATAAGCCCCATTTAAATGAGTATTAGCCTTATATTTCTAACCTTGTTCATATCCAACAGCTTTTAGTTCGTATTAGACTTCAAATTTATGGGTAATACACTTTTCTCCCAAACATTGTTGAACTTGGTTTTTGGAGGGGTGTTAGCCTTGGATTTTCGGACAAATTGATCCTGACTCGACGAGCCCCATTTAAATGAGTATTAGCCTTATATATCTAACCTTGTTCATATCCAAGAGCTTTTAGTAGGTATTAGACTTCAAATTTATGGGTAATACACTTTTCTCCCAAACATGGTTGAACTTTGTTTTTGGAGGGGTGTTGCCTTGGATTTTCGGACAAATTGATCCTGACTCGACGAGCCCCATTTAAATGAGTATTAGCCTTATATTTATAACCTTGTTCATATCCAAGAGCTTTTAGTTGGTATTAGACTTCAAATTTATGGGTAATACACTTTTCTCCCAAACATGGTTGAACTTGGTTTTTGGAGGGGTGTGAGCCTTCGATTTTCGGACTAATTGATCCTGACTCGACGAGACCCATTTAAATGAGTATTAGCCTTATATTTCTAACCTTGTTCATATCCAAGATCTTTTAGTTGGTATTAGACTTTAAATTTATGGGTAATACACTTTTCTCCCAAACATGGATGAACTTGGTTTTTAGAGGGGTGTTAGCCTTGGGTTTTCGGTCAAATTAATCCTGACTCGACGAGCCCCATTTAAATGAGTAGTGGCCTTATATTTCTAACCTTGTTGATATCCAAGACCCTTTAGTTGGTATTAGACTTCAAATTTATGGGTAATACACTTTTCTCCCAAACATGGTTGAACTTGGTTTTTGGAGGGGTGTTAGCCTTGGATTTTCGGTCAAATTGATCCTGACTCGAGGAGCCCCATTTAAATGAGTATTAGGCTTATATTTCTAACCTTGTTCATATCCAAGAGCTTTTAGTTGGTATTAGACTTCAAATTTATGGGTAATACACTTTTCTCCCAAACATGGTTGAACTTGGTTTTTGGAGGGGGTGTTAGCCTTGGATTTTTGGTCAAATTGATCCTGACTCGACGAGCCCCATTTAAATGAGTATTAGACTTATATTTCTAAACTTGTTCATATCCAAGAGCTTTTAGTAGGTATTAGACTTCAAATTTATGGGTAATACACTTTTCTCCCAAACATGGTTGAACTTGGTTTTTGGAGGGGTGTTAGCCTTGGATTTTCGGTCAAATTGATCCTGAGTCGACGAGCCCCATTTAAATGAGTATTAGCCTTATATTTGTAACCTTGTTCATATCCAAGACCCTTTAGTTGGTATTAGACTTCAAATTTATGGGTAATACACTTTTCTCCCAAACATGGTTGAACTTGGTTTTTGGAGGGGGTGTTAGCCTTGGATTTTCGGACAAATTGATCCTGACTCGACGAGCCCCATTTAAATGAGTATTAGCCTTATATTTCTAACCTTGTTCATATCCAAGAGCGTTTTAGTTGGTATTAGACTTCAAATTTATGGGTAATACACTTTTTCTCCCAAACATGGTTGAACTTGGTTTTTGGAGGGGGTGTTAGCCTTGTATTTTTCGGTCAAATTGATCCCCGACTCGACAAGCCCCATTTAAATGAGTATTAGACTTATATTTCTAAACTTGTTCATATCCAAGAGCTTTTAGTAGGTATTAGACTTCAAATTTCATGGGTAATACACTTTTCTCCCAAACATGGTTGAACTTGGTTTTTGGAGGGGTGTTAGCCTTGGATTTTCTGGACAAATTGATCCCCGACTCGATGAGCCCCATTTAAAGGAGTATTAGCCTTATATTTCTAACCTTGTTCATATCCAAGAGCCTTTAGTTGGTATTAGACTTCAAATTTATGGGTAATACACTTTTCTCCCAAACATGGTTGAACTTGGTTTTTTGAGGGGTGTTAGCCTTGGATTTTCAGACAAATTGATCCTGACTCGATAAACCCCATTTAAATGAGTATTAGCCTTATATTTCTAACCTTGTTCATATCCAACAGCTTTTAGTTGGTATTAGACTTCAAATTTATGGGTAATACACTTTTCTCCCAAACATTGTTGAACTTGGTTTTTGGAGTGGTGTTAGCCTTGGATTTTCGGACAAATTGATCCTGACTCGACGAGCCCCATTTAAATGAGTATTAGCCTTATATTTCTAACCTTGTTCATATCCAAGAGCTTTTAGTGGGTATTAGACTTCAAATTTATGGGTAATACACTTTTCTCCCAAACATGGTTGAACTTTGTTTTTGGAGGGGTGTTGCCTTGGATTTTCGGTCAAATTGATCCTGACTCGACGAGCCCCATTTAAATGAGGATTAGCCTTATATTTCTAACCTTGTTCATATCCAAGAGCTTTTAGTTGGTATTAGACTTCAAATTTATGGGTAATACACTTTTCTCCCAAACATGGTCGAACTTGGTTTTTGGAGGGGTGTGAGCCTTCGATTTTCGGACTAATTGATCCTGACTCGACGAGACCCATTTAAATGAGTATTAGCCTTATATTTCTAACCTTGTTCATATCCAAGATCTTTTAGTTGGTATTAGACTTTAAATTTATGGGTAATACACTTTTCTCCCAAACATGGATGAACTTGGTTTTTAGAGGGGTGTTAGCCTTGGGTTTTTCGGTCAAATTAATCCCGACTCGACGAGCCCCATTTAAATGAGTAGTGGCCTTATATTTCTAACCTTGTTGATATCCAAGACCCTTTTAGTTGGTATTAGACTTCAAATTTATGGGTAATACACTTTTCTCCCAAACATGGTTGAACTTGGTTTTTGGAGGGGTGTGAGCCTTCGATTTTCGGACTAAATTGATCCCCGACTCGACGAGACCCCATTTAAATGAGTATTAGCCTTATATTTCTAACCTTGTTCATATCCAAGATCTTTTAGTTGGTATTAGACTTTAAATTTATGGGTAATACACTTTTCTCCCACATATGGATGAACTTGGTTTTTAGAGGGGTGTTAGCCTTGGGTTTTCGGTCAAATTAATCCTGACTCGACGAGCCCCATTTAAATGAGTAGTGGCCTTATATTTCTAACCTTGTTGATATCCAAGACCCTTTAGTTGGTATTAGACTTCAAATTTATGGGTAATACACTTTTCTCCCAAACATGGTTGAACTTGGTTTTTTGAGGGGTGTTAGCCTTGGATTTTCAGACAAATTGATCCTGACTCGATAAACCCCATTTAAATAAGTATTAGCCTTATATTTCTAACCTTGTTCATATCCAACAGCTTTTAGTTGGTATTAGACTTCAAATTTATGGGTAATACACTTTTCTCCCAAACATTGTTGAACTTGGTTTTTGGAGTGGTGTTAGCCTTGGATTTTCGGACAAATTGATCCTGACTCGACGAGCCCCATTTAAATGAGTACTAGCCTTATATTTCTAACCTTGTTCATATCCAAGAGCTTTTAGTAGGTATTAAACTTCAAATTTATGGGTAATATACTTTTCTCCCAAACATGGTTGAACTTTGTTTTTGGAGGGGTGTTGCCTTGGATTTTCGGACAAATTGATCCTGACTCGACGAGCCCCATTTAAATAAGGATTAGCCTTATATTTCTAACCTTGTTCATATCCAAGAGCTTTTAGTTGGTATTAGACTTCAAATTTATGGGTAATACACTTTTCTCCCAAACATGGTTGAACTTGGTTTTTGGAGGGGTGTGAGCCTTCGATTTTCGGACTGATTGATCCTGACTCGACGAGACCCATTTAAATGAGTATTAGCCTTATATTTCTAACCTTGTTCATATCCAAGATCTTTTAGTTGGTATTAGACTTTAAATTTATGGGTAATACACTTTTCTCCCAAACATGGATGAACTTGGTTTTTAGAGGGGTGTTAGCCTTGGGTTTTCGGTCAAATTAATCCTGACTCGACGAGCCCCATTTAAATGAGTAGTGGCCTTATATTTCTAACCTTGTTGATATCCAAGACCCTTTAGTTGGTATTAGACTTCAAATTTATGGGTAATACACTTTTCTCCCAAACATGGTTGAACTTGGTTTTTGGAGGGGTGTGAGCCTTCGATTTTCGGACTAATTGATCCTGACTCGACGAGACCCATTTAAATGAGTATTAGCCTTATATTTCTAACCTTGTTCATATCCAAGATCTTTTAGTTGGTATTAGACTTTAAATTTATGGGTAATACACTTTTCTCCCAAACATGGATGAACTTGGTTTTTAGAGGGGTGTTAGCCTTGGGTTTTCGGTCAAATTAATCCTGACTCGACGAGCCCCATTTAAATGAGTAGTGGCCTTATATTTCTAACCTTGTTGATATCCAAGACCCTTTAGTTGGTATTAGACTTCAAATTTATGGGTAATACACTTTTCTCCCAAACATGGTTGAACTTGGTTTTTGGAGGGGTGTTAGCCTTGGATTTTTCGGTCAAATTGATCCCGACTCGAGGAGCCCCATTTAAATGAGTATTAGGCTTATATTTCTAACCTTGTTCATATCCAAGAGCTTTTAGTTGGTATTAGACTTCAAATTTATGGGTAATACACTTTTCTCCCAAACATGGTTGAACTTGGTTTTTGGAGGGGGTGTTAGCCTTGGATTTTTTGGTCAAATTGATCCCGACTCGACGAGCCCCATTTAAATGAGTATTAGACTTATATTTCTAAACTTGTTCATATCCAAGAGCTTTTAGTAGGTATTAGACTTCAAATTTATGGGTAATACACTTTTCTCCCAAACATGGTTGAACTTGGTTTTTGGAGGGGTGTTAGCCTTGGATTTTCGGACAAATTGATCCTGACTCGATGAGCCCCATTTAAAGGAGTATTAGCCTTATATTTCTAACCTTGTTCATATCCAAGAGCCTTTAGTTGGTATTAGACTTCAAATTTATGGGTAATACACTTTTCTCCCAAACATGGTTGAACTTGGTTTTTTGAGGGGTGTTAGCCTTGGATTTTCAGACAAATTGATCCTGACTCGATAAACCCCATTTAAATGAGTATTAGCCTTATATTTCTAACCTTGACTCGACGAGCCCCATTTAAATGTGTATTAGCCTTATATTTCTAACCTTGTTCATATCCAAGAGCTTTTTAGTAGGTATTAGACTTCAAATTTATGGGTAATACACTTTTCTCCCAAACATGGTTGAACTTTGTTTTTGGAGGGGTGTTGCCTTGGATTTTCGGTCAAATTGATCCTGACTCGATAAGCCCCATTTAAAGGAGTATTAGCCTTATATTTCTAACCTTGTTCATATCCAACAGCTTTTAGTTGGTATTAGACTTCAAATTTATGGGTAATACACTTTTCTCCCAAACATTGTTGAACTTGGTTTTTGGAGTGGTGTTAGCCTTGGATTTTCGGACAAATTGATCCTGACTCGACGAGCCCCATTTAAATGAGTATTAGCCTTATATTTCTAACCTTGTTCATATCCAAGAGCTTTTAGTAGGTATTAGACTTCAAATTTATGGGTAATACACTTTTCTCCCAAACATGGTTGAACTTTGTTTTTGGAGGGGTGTTGCCTTGGTTTTTCGGACAAATTGATCCTGACTCGACGAGCCCCATTTAAATGAGTATTAGCCTTATATTTCTAACCTTGTTCATATCCAAGAGCTTTTAGTTGGTATTAGACTTCAAATTTATGGGTAATACACTTTTCTCCCAAACATTGTTGAACTTGGTTTTTGGAGTGGTGTTAGCCTTGGATTTTCGGACAAATTGATCCTGACTCGACGAGCCCCATTTAAATGAGTATTAGCCTTATATTTCTAACCTTGTTCATATCCAAGAGCTTTTAGTAGGTATTAGACTTCAAATTTATGGGTAATACACTTTTCTCCCAAACATGGTTGAACTTTGTTTTTGGAGGGGTGTTGCCTTGGATTTTCGGTCAAATTGATCCTGACTCGATAAGCCCCATTTAAATGAGTATTAGCCTTATATTTCTAACCTTGTTCATATCCAACAGCTTTTAGTTGGTATTAGACTTCAAATTTATGGGTAATACACTTTTCTCCCAAACATTGTTGAACTTGGTTTTTGGAGTGGTGTTAGCCTTGGATTTTCGGACAAATTGATCTTGACTCGACGAGCCCCATTTAAATGTGTATTAGCCTTATATTTCTAACCTTGTTCATATCCAAGAGCTTTTTAGTAGGTATTAGACTTCAAATTTATGGGTAATACACTTTTCTCCCAAACATGGTTGAACTTTGTTTTTGGAGGGGTGTTGCCTTGGATTTTCGGTCAAATTGATCCTGACTCGATAAGCCCCATTTAAATGAGTATTAGCCTTATATTTCTAACCTTGTTCATATCCAACAGCTTTTAGTTGGTATTAGACTTCAAATTTATAGGTAATACACTTTTCTCCCAAACATTGTTGAACTTGGTTTTTGGAGGGGTGTTAGCCTTGGATTTTCGGACAAATTGATCCTGACTCGACAAGCCCCATTTAAATGAGTATTAGCCTTATATTTCTAACCTTGTTCATATCCAAGAGCTTTTAGTAGGTATTAGACTTCAAATTTATGGGTAATACACTTTTCTCCCAAACATGGTTGAACTTTGTTTTTGGAGGGGTGTGAGCCTTCGATTTTCGGACAAATTGATCCTGACTCGACGAGACCCATTTAAATGAGTATTAGCCTTATATTTCTAACCTTGTTCATATCCAAGATCTTTTAGTTGGTATTAGACTTTAAATTTATGGGTAATACACTTTTCTCCCAAACATGGATGAACTTGGTTTTTGGAGGGGTGTTAGCCTTGGGTTTTCGGTCAAATTGATCCTGACTCGACGAGCCCCATTTAAATGAGTAGTGGCCTTATATTTCTAACCTTGTTCATATCCAAGAGCTTTTAGTTGGTATTAGACTTCAAATTTATGGGTAATACACTTTTCTCCCAAACATGGTTGAACTTGGTTTTTGGACGGGTGTGAGCCTTCGATTTTCGGACAAATTGATCCTGACTCGACGAGACCCATTTAAATGAGTATTAGCCTTATATTTCTAACCTTGTTCATATCCAAGATCTTTTAGTTGGTATTAGACTTTAAATTTATGGGTAATACACTTTTCTCCCAAACATGGATGAACTTGGTTTTTGGAGGGGTGTTAGCCTTGGGTTTTCGGTCAAATTGATCCTGACTCGACGAGCCCCATTTAAATGAGTAGTGGCCTTATATTTCTAACCTTGTTGATATCCAAGACCCTTTAGTTGGTATTAGACTTCAAATTTATGGGTAATACACTTTTCTCCCAAACATGGTTGAACTTGGTTTTTGGAGGGGTGTTAGCCTTGGATTTTTCGGTCAAATTGATCCCTGACTCGAGGAGCCCCATTTAAATGAGTATTAGGCTTATATTTCTAACCTTGTTCATATCCAAGAGCTTTTAGTTGGTATTAGACTTCAAATTTATGGGTAATACACTTTTCTCCCAAACATGGTTGAACTTGGTTTTTGGAGGGGGTGTTAGCCTTGGATTTTTGGTCAAATTGATCATGACTCGACGAGCCACATTTAAATGAGTATTAGCCTTATATTTCTAACCTTGTTCATATCCAAGAGCTTTTAGTTGGTATTAGACTTCAAATTTATGGGTAATACACTTTTCTACCAAACATTGTTGAACTTGGTTTTTGGAGGGGTGTTAGCCTTGGATTTTCGGACAAATTGATCCTGACTTGACGAGCCCCATTTAAATGAGTATTAGCCTTATATTTCTAACCTTGTCCATATCCAAGAGCTTTTAGTAGGTATTAGACTTCAAATTTATGGGTAGTACACTTTTCTCCCAAACATGGTTGAACTTGGTTTTTGGAGGGGTGTTAGCCTTCGATTTTCGGACAAATTGATCCTGACTCGACGAGACCCATTTAAATGCGTATTAGCCTTATATTTCTAACCTTGTTCATATCCAAGATCTTTTAGTTGGTATTAGACTTTAAATTTATGGGTAATACACTTTTCTCCCAAACATGGATGAACTTGGTTTTTGGAGGGGTGTTAGCCTTGGGTTTTCGGTCAAATTGATCCTGACTCGACGAGCCCCATTTAAATGAGTAGTGGCCTTATATTTCTAACCTTGTTCATATCCAAGAGCTTTTAGTTGGTATTAGACTTCAAATTTATGGGTAATACACTTTTCTCCCAAACATGGTTGAACTTGGTTTTTGGAGGGGTGTGAGCCTTCGATTTTCGGACAAATTGATCCTGACTCGACGAGACCCATTTAAATGAGTATTAGCCTTATATTTCTAACCTTGTTCATATCCAAGATCTTTTAGTTGGTATTAGACTTTAAATTTATGGGTAATACACTTTTCTCCCAAACATGGATGAACTTGGTTTTTGGAGGGGTGTTAGCCTTGGGTTTTCGGTCAAATTGATCCTGACTCGACGAGCCCCATTTAAATGAGTAGTGGCCTTATATTTCTAACCTTGTTGATATCCAAGACCCTTTTAGTTGGTATTAGACTTCAAATTTATGGGTAATACACTTTTCTCCCAAACATGGTTGAACTTGGTTTTTGGAGGGGTGTTAGCCTTGGATTTTCGGTCAAATTGATCCTGACTCGAGGAGCCCCATTTAAATGAGTATTAGGCTTATATTTCTAACCTTGTTCATATCCAAGAGCTTTTAGTTGGTATTAGACTTCAAATTTATGGGTAATACACTTTTCTCCCAAACATGGTTGAACTTGGTTTTTGGAGGGGTGTTAGCCTTGGATTTTTTGGTCAAATTGATCATGACTCGACGAGCCACATTTAAATGAGTATTAGCCTTATATTTCTAACCTTGTTCATATCCAAGAGCTTTTAGTTGGTATTAGACTTCAAATTTATGGGTAATACACTTTTCTACCAAACATTGTTGAACTTGGTTTTTGGAGGGGTGTTAGCCTTGGATTTTCGGACAAATTGATCCTGACTTGACGAGCCCCATTTAAATGAGTATTAGCCTTATATTTCTAACCTTGTCCATATCCAAGAGCTTTTAGTAGGTATTAGACTTCAAATTCATGGGTAATACACTTTTCTCCCAAACATGGTTGAACTTGGTTTTTGGACGGGTGTTAGCCTTGGATTTTCGGACAAATTGATCCTGACTCGATGAGCCCCATTTAAAGGAGTATTAGCCTTATATTTCTAACCTTGTTCATATCCAAGAGCCTTTAGTTGGTATTAGACTTCAAATTTATGGGTAATACACTTTTCTCCCAAACATGGTTGAACTTGGTTTTTGGAGGGGTGTTAGCCTTGGATTTTCAGACAAATTGATCCTGACTCGACGAGCCCCATTTAAATGAGTATTAGCCTTATAATTCTAACCTTGTTCATATCCAAGAGCTTTTAGTAGGTATTAGACTTCAAATTTATGGGTAATACACTTTTCTCCCAAACATGGTTGAACTTTGTTTTTGGAGGGGTGTTAGCCTTGGATTTTCGGTCAAATTGATCCTGACTCGATGAGCCCCATTTAAATGAGTATTAGCCTTATATTTCTAACCTTGTTCATATCCAACAGCTTTTAGTTCGTATTAGACTTCAAATTTATGGGTAATACAATTTTCTACCAAACATTGTTGAACTTGGTTTTTGGAGGGGTGTTAGCCTTGGATTTTCGGACAAATTGATCCTGACTCGACGAGCCCCATTTAAATGAGTATTAGCCTTATATTTCTAACCTTGTTCATATCCAAGAGCTTTTAGTAGGTATTAGACTTCAAATTTATGGGTAATACACTTTTCTCCCAAACATGGTTGAACTTTGTTTTTGGAGGGGTGTTGCCTTGGATTTTCGGACAAATTGATCCTGACTCGACGAGCCCCATTTAAATGAGTATTAGCCTTATATTTCTAATCTTGTTCATATCCAAGAGCTTTTAGTTGGTATTAGACTTCAAATTTATGGGTAGTACACTTTTCTCCCAAACATGGTTGAACTTGGTTTTTGGAGGGGTGTGAGCCTTCGATTTTCGGCCAAAATGATCCTGACTCGACGAGACCCATTTAAATGAGTATTAGCCTTATATTTCTAACCTTGTTCATATCCAAGATCTTTTAGTTGGTATTAGACTTTAAATTTATGGGTAATACACTTTTCTCCCAAACATGGATGAACTTGGTTTTTGGAGGGGTGTTAGCCTTGGGTTTTCGGTCAAATTGATCCTGACTCGACGAGCCCCATTTAAATGAGTAGTGGCCTTATATTTCTAACCTTGTTGATATCCAAGACCCTTTAGTTGGTATTAGACTTCAAATTTATGGGTAATACACTTTTCTCCCAAACATGGTTGACCTTGGTTTTTGGAGGGGTGTTAGCCTTGGATTTTCGGTCAAATTGATCATGACTCGACGAGCCACATTTAAATGAGTATTAGCCTTATATTTCTAACCTTGTTCATATCCAAGAGCTTTTAGTTGGTATTAGACTTCAAATTTATGGGTAATACACTTTTCTACCAAACATTGTTGAACTTGGTTTTTGGAGGGGTGTTAGCCTTGGATTTCGGACAAATTGATCCTGACTCGACGAGACCCATTTAAATGAGTATTAGCCTTATATTTCTAACCTTGTTCATATCCAAGAGCTTTTAGTTGGTATTAGACTTCAAATTTATGGGTAATACACTTTTCTCCCAAACATGGTTGAACTTGGTTTTTGGAGGGGGTGTTAGCCTTGGATTTTTGGTCAAATTGATCATGACTCGACGAGCCACATTTAAATGAGTATTAGCCTTATATTTCTAACCTTGTTCATATCCAAGAGCTTTTAGTTGGTATTAGACTTCAAATTTATGGGTAATACACTTTTCTACCAAACATTGTTGAACTTGGTTTTTGGAGGGGTGTTAGCCTTGGATTTTCGGACAAATTGATCCTGACTTGACGAGCCCCATTTAAATGAGTATTAGCCTTATATTTCTAACCTTGTCCATATCCAAGAGCTTTTAGTAGGTATTAGACTTCAAATTTATGGGTAGTACACTTTTCTCCCAAACATGGTTGAACTTGGTTTTTGGAGGGGTGTTAGCCTTCGATTTTCGGACAAATTGATCCTGACTCGACGAGCCCCATTTAAATGAGTATTAGCCTTATATTTCTAACCTTGTTCATATCCAAGAGCCTTTAGTTGGTATTAGACTTCAAATTTATCGGTAATACACTTTTCTCCCAAACATGGTTGAACATGGTTTTTGGAGGGGGTGTTAGCCTTGGATTTTCGGACAAATTGATCCTGACTCGATGAGCCACATTTAAAGGAGTATTAGCCTTATATTTCTAACCTTGTTCATATCCAAGAGCTTTTAGTAGGTATTAGACTTCAAATTTATGGGTAATACACTTTTCTCCCAGACATGGTTGAACTTGGTTTTTGGAGGGGTGTTAGCCTTCGATTTTCGGACAAATTGATCCTGACTCGACGAGCCCCATTTAAATGAGTATTAGACTTATATTTCTAAACTTGTTCATATCCAAGAGCTTTTAGTAGGTATTAGACTTCAAATTTATGGGTAATACACTTTTCTTCCAAACATGGTTGAACTTGGTTTTTGGAGGGGTGTTAGCCTTGGATTTTCGGTCAAATTGATCCTGACTCGACGAGCCCCATTTAGATGAGTATTAGCCTTATATTTCTAACCTTGTTCATATCCAAGACCCTTTAGTTGGTATTAGACTTCAAATTTATGGGTAATACACTTTTCTCCCAAAACATGGTTGAACTTGGTTTTTGGAGGGGTGTTAGCCTTGGATTTCGGACAAATTGATCCTGACTCGACGAGACCCATTTAAATGAGTATTAGCCTTATATTTCTAACCTTGTTCATATCCAAGAGCTTTTAGTTGGTATTAGACTTCAAATTTATGGGTAATACACTTTTCTCCCAAACATGGTTGAACTTGGTTTTTGGAGGGGTGTTAGCCTTGGATTTTCGGACAAATTGATCCTGACTCGAGGAGCCCCATTTAAATGAGTATTAGACTTATATTTCTAACCTTGTTCATATCCAAGAGCTTTTAGTTGGTATTAGACTTCAAATTAATGGGTAATACACTTTTCTCCCAAACATGGTTGAACTTGGTTTTTGGAGGGGTGTTAGCCTTGGATTTTCGGTCAAATTGATCCTGACTCGAGGAGCCCCATTTAAATGAGTATTAGACTTATATTTCTAACCTTGTTCATATCCAAGAGCTTTT
Source organism: Salix suchowensis (assembly GCA_029030765.1). Taxonomy (NCBI): domain Eukaryota; kingdom Viridiplantae; phylum Streptophyta; class Magnoliopsida; order Malpighiales; family Salicaceae; genus Salix; species Salix suchowensis. Next base: position 3,432,096 of record CM054991.1, read on the forward strand.
AGTTGGTATTAGACTTCAAATTTATGGGTAATACACTTTTCTCCCAAACATGGTTGAACTTGGTTTTTGGAGGGTGTTAGCCTTGGATTTTCGGACAAATTGATCCTGACTCGAGGAGCACCATTTAAAGGAGTATTAGCCTTATATTTCTAACCTTGTTCATATCCAAGAGCTTTTAGTTGGTATTAGACTTCAAATTTATGGGTAATACACTTTTCTCCCAAACATGGTTGAACTTGGTTTTTGGAGGGGTGTTTAGCTTGGATTTTTGGTCAAATTGATCCTGACTCGACGAGCCCCATTTAAATGAGTATTAGACTTATATTTCTAACCTTGTTCATATCCAAGAGCTTTTAGTTGGTATTAGACTTCAAATTTATGGGTAATACACTTTTCTCCCAAACATGGTTGAACTTGGTTTTTGGAGGGGGTGTTAGCCTTGGATTTTTGGTCAAATTGATCCTGACTCGACGAGCCCCATTTAAATGAGTATTAGACTTATATTTATAAATTTGTTCATATCCAAGAGCTTTTAGTTGGTATTAGATTTCAAATTTATGGGTAATACAATTTTCTCCCAAACATTGTTGAACTTGGTTTTTGGAGGGGGTGTTAGCCTTGGATTTTGGTCAAATTGATCCTGACTCGACGAGCCCCATTTAAATGAGTATTAGACTTATATTTCTAAACTTGTTCATATCCAAGAGCTTTTAGTAGGTATTAGACTTCAAATTTATGGGTAATACACTTTTCTTCCAAACATGGTTGAACTTGGTTTTTGGAGGGGTGTTAGCCTTGGATTTTCGGTCAAATTGATCCTGACTCGACGAGCCCCATTTAGATGAGTATTAGCCTTATATTTCTAACCTTGTTCATATCCAAGACCCTTTAGTTGGTATTAGACTTCAAATTTATGGGTAATACACTTTTCTCCCAAACATTGTTGAACTTGGTTTTTTGGAGGGGTGTTAGCCTTGGATTTCGGACAAATTGATCCCCGACTCGACGAGACCCATTTAAATGAGTATTAGCCTTATATTTCTAACCTTGTTCATATCCAAGAGCTTTTAGTTGGTATTAGACTTCAAATTTATGGGTAATACACTTTTCTCCCAAACATGGTTGAACTTGGTTTTTGGAGGGGTGTTAGCCTTGGATTTTTGGTCAAATTGATCCCGACTCGACGAGCCACATTTAAATGAGTATTAGCCTTATATTTCTAACCTTGTTCATATCCAAGAGCTTTTAGTTGGTATTAGACTTCAAATTTATGGGTAATACACTTTTCTCCCAAACATGGATGAACTTGGTTTTTGGAGGGGTGTTAGCCTTGGATTTTTCGGTCAAATTGATCCCGACTCGACGAGCCCCATTTAAATGAGTAGTGGCCTTATATTTCTAACCTTGTTGATATCCAAGACCCTTTAGTTGGTATTAGACTTCAAATTTATGGGTAATACACTTTTCTCCCAAACATGGTTGAACTTGGTTTTTTGGAGGGGTGTTAGCCTTGGATTTTTCGGACAAATTGATCCCGACTCGAGGAGCCCCATTTAAATGAGTATTAGACTTATATTTCTAACCTTGTTCATATCCAAGAGCTTTTAGTTGGTATTAGACTTCAAATTTATGGGTAATACACTTTTCTCCCAAACATGGTTGAACTTGGTTTTTGGAGGGGTGTTAGCCTTGGATTTTCGGACAAATTGATCCTGACTCGATGAGCACCATTTAAAGGAGTATTAGCCTTATTTTTATAACCTTGTTCTTATCCAAGAGCTTTTAGTAGGTATTAGACTTCAAATTTATGGGTAATACACTTTTCTCCCAAACATGGTTGAACTTTGTTTTTGGAGGGGTGTTAGCCTTGGATTTTCGGACAAATTGATCCTGACTCGAGGAGCCCCATTTAAATGAGTATTAGACTTATATTTCTAACCTTGTTCATATCCAAGAGCTTTTAGTTGGTATTAGACTTCAAATTTATGGGTAATACACTTTTCTCCCAAACATGGTTGAACTTGGTTTTTGGAGGGGGTGTTAGCCTTGGATTTTTGGTCAAATTGATCCTGACTCGACGAGCCCCATTTAAATGAGTATTAGACTTATATTTCTAACCTTGTTCATATCCAAGAGCTTTTAGTTGGTATTAGACTTCAAATTTATGGGTAATACACTTTTCTCCCAAACATGGTTGAACTTGGTTTTTGGAGGGGTGTTAGCCTTGGATTTTCGGACAAATTGATCCTGACTCGATGAGCACCATTTAAAGGAGTATTAGCCTTATATTTCTAACCTTGTTCATATCCAAGAGCTTTTAGTAGGTATTAGACTTCAAATTTATGGGTAATACACTTTTCTCCCAAACATGGTTGAACTTGGTTTTTGGAGGGGTGTTAGCCTTGGATTTCTGGGACAAATTGATCCCTGACTCGATGAGCCCCCATTTAAATAAGTATTAGCCTTATATTTCTAACCTTGTTCATATCCAAGAGCTTTTAGTTGGTATTAGACTTCAAATTTATGGGTAATACACTTTTCTCCCAAACATGGTTGAACTTGGTTTTTGGAGGGCTGTTAGCATTAGATTTTCGGACAAATTGATCCTGACTCGACGAGCCCTATTTAAATGAGTATTAGCCTTATATTTCTAACCTTGTTCATATCTAAGAGCTTTTAGTTGGTATTAGACTTCAAATTTATGGGTAATACACTTTTCCCCCAAACATGGTTGAACTTGGTTTTTGGAGAGGGTGTTAGCCTTGGATTTTTCCGAGAAATTGATCCTGACTCGACGAGCCCCATTTAAATAAGTATTAGCCTTATATTTCTAACCTTGTTCATATCCAAGAGCTTTTAGTTGGTATTAGACTTCAAATTTATGGGTAATACACTTTTCTCCCAAACATGGTTGAACTTGGTTTTTGGAGGGGGTGTTAGCCATGGATTTTCGATCAAATTGATCCTGACTCGACGAGCCCCATTTAAATGAGTATTAGCCTTATATTTCTAACCTTGTTCATATCCAAGACCCTTTAGTTGGTATTAGACTTCAAATTTATGGGTAATACACTTTTCCCCCAAACATGGTTGAACTTGGTTTTTGGAGGGGGTGTTAGCCTTGGATTTTCGGACAAATTGATCCTGACTCGACGAGCCCCATTTAAATGAGTATTAGCCTTATATTTCTAACCTTGTTCATATCCAAGAGCTTTTAGTTGGTATTAGACTTAAAATTTATGGGTAATACACTTTTCTCCCAAACATTGTTGAACTTGGTTTTTGGAGGGGGTGTTAGCCTTGGATTTCGGACAAATTGATCCTGACTCGACGAGACCCATTTAAATGAGTATTAGCCTTATATTTCTAACCTTGTTCATATCCAAGAGCTTTTAGTTGGTATTAGACTTCAAATTTATGGGTAATACACTTTTCTCCCAAACATGGTTGAACTTGGTTTTTGGAGGGGGTGTTAGCCTTGGATTTTTGGTCAAATTGATCCTGACTCGACGAGCCATATTTAAATGAGTATTAGCCTTATATCTCTAACGTTGTTCATATCCAAGAGATTTTAGTTGGTATTAGACTTCAAATTTATGGGTAACACACTTTTCCCCCAAACATGGTTGAACTTGGTTTTTGGAGGCGGTGTTAGCCTTGGATTTTCAGACAAATTGGTCCTGACTTCACGAGCCCCATTTTAAATGAGTATTAGACTTAGATTTCTAACCTTTTTCATAGGCAAGACCATTTAGTTGGTATTAGACTTCAAATTTATGGGTAATACACTTTTCTCCCAAACATGGTTGAACTTTGTTTTCGGAGGGGTATTAGCCTTGGATTTTTGGTCAAATAGATCATGACTCGACGAGCCCCATTTAAATGAGTAGTGGCCTTATATTTCTAACCTTGTTCATATCCAAGACCCTTTAGTAGGTATTAGACTTCAAATTTATGAGTAATACACTTTTCTCCCAAACATGGTTGAACTTTGTTTTTGGAGGGGTGTTAGCCTTGGATTTTCGGTCAAATTGATCCTGACTCGACGAGCCCCATTTAAATGAGTATTTGCCTTATATTTCTAACCTTTTTCAAATCCAAGAGCTTTTTGTATGTATTAGACTTCAAATTTATGGGTAATACACTTTTCTCCCAAACATGGTTGAACTTGGTTTTCGGAGGGGTGTTAGCCTTGGATTTTTGGTCAAATTGATCCTGACTCGACGAGCCCCATTTAAATGAGTAGTGGCCTTATATTTCTAACCTTGTTCATATACAAGACCCTTTAGTTGGTATTAGACTTCAAATTTATGGGTAACACACTTTTCCCCCAAACATGGTTGAACTTGGTTTTTGGAGGCGGTGTTAGCCTTGGATTTTCAGACAAATTGGTCCTGACTTCACGAGCCCCATTTTAAATGAGTATTAGACTTAGATTTCTAACCTTTTTCATATGCAATCCCTTTTAGTTGGTATTAGACTTCAAATTTATGGGTAATAGACTTTTCCCCCCCAAAATGATAGAACTTGGTTTTTGGAGGGGGTGTTAGCCTTGGATTTTTCGGACAAATTGATCCCGACTCGACGAGCCCAATTTAAATGAGTATTAGCCTTATATTTATAACCTTGTTCGTATCCAAGAGCTTTTAGTAGGTATTAGACTTCAAATTTATGAGTAATACACTTTTCTCCCAAACATGGTTGAACTTTGTTTTTGGAGGGGTGTTAGCCTTGGATTTTTCGGTCAAATTGATCATGACTCGACGAGCCCCATTTAAATGAGTATTAGCCTTATATTTCTAACCTTGTTCATATCCAAGAGCTTTTAGTAGGTATTAGACTTCAAATTTATGGGTAATACACTTTTCTCCCAAACATGGTTGAACTTGGTTTTTGGAGGGGTGTTAGCCTTGGATTTCTGGGACAAATTGATCCTGACTCGATGAGCCCCATTTAAATAAGTATTAGCCTTATATTTCTAACCTTGTTCATATCCAAGAGCTTTTAGTTGGTATTAGACTTCAAATTTATGGGTAATACACTTTTCTCCCAAACATGGTTGAACTTGGTTTTTGGAGGGTCATTAGCATTAGATTTTCAGACAAATTGATCCTGACTCGACGAGCCCCATTTAAATGAGTATTAGCCTTATATTTCTAACCTTGTTCATATCTAAGAGCTTTTAGTTGGTATTAGACTTCAAATTTATGGGTAATACACTTTTCCCCCAAACATGGTTGAACTTGGTTTTTGGAGAGGGTGTTAGCCTTGGATTTTCTGAGAAATTGATCCTGACTCGATGAGCCCCATTTAAATAAGTATTAGCCTTATATTTCTAACCTTGTTCATATCCAAGAGCTTTTAGTTGGTATTAGACTTCAAATTTATGGGTAATACACTTTTCTCCCAAACATGGTTGAACTTGGTTTTTGGAGGGGGTGTTAGCCATGGATTTTCGATCAAATTGATCCTGACTCGACGAGCCCCATTTAAATGAGTATTAGCCTTATATTTCTAACCTTGTTCATATCCAAGACCCTTTAGTTGGTATTAGACTTCAAATTTATGGGTAATACACTTTTCCCCCAAACATGGTTGAACTTGGTTTTTGGAGGGGGTGTTAGCCTTGGATTTTCGGACAAATTGATCCTGACTCGACGAGCCCCATTTAAATGAGTATTAGCCTTATATTTCTAACCTTGTTCATATCCAAGAGCTTTCTGTAGGTATTAGACTTTAAATTTATGGGTAATACACTTTTCTCCCAAACATGGTTGAACTTGGTTTTTGGAGGGGTGTTAGCCTTAGATTTTTGGACAAATTGATCCAGACTCGACGAGCCCCATTTAAATGAGTATTAGCCTTATATTTCTAACCTTGTTCATATCCAAGAGCTTTTAGTTGGTATTACACTTCAAATTTATGGGTAATACACTTTTCCCCCAAACATGGTTGAACTTGGTTTTTGGAGGGGGTGTTAGCCTTGGATTTTCTGACAAATTGATCCTGACTCGACGAGCCCCATTTAAATGAGTATTAGCCTTATAATTCTAACCTTGTTCATATCCAAGAGCTTTTAGTAGGTATTAGACTTCAAATTTATGGGTAATACACTTTTCTCCCAAACATGGTTGAACTTTGTTTTTGGAGGGGTGTTAGCCTTGGATTTTCGGTCAAATTGATCCTGACTCGATGAGCCCCATTTAAATGAGTATTAGCCTTATATTTCTAACCTTGTTCATATCCAACAGCTTTTAGTTCGTATTAGACTTCAAATTTATGGGTAATACAATTTTCTACCAAACATTGTTGAACTTGGTTTTTGGAGGGGTGTTAGCCTTGGATTTTCGGACAAATTGATCCTGACTCGACGAGCCCCATTTAAATGAGTATTAGCCTTATATTTCTAACCTTGTTCATATCCAAGAGCTTTTAGTAGGTATTAGACTTCAAATTTATGGGTAATATACTTTTCTCCCAAACATGGTTGAACTTTGTTTTTTGGAGGGGTGTTGCCTTGGATTTTCTGGACAAATTGATCCCGACTCGACGAGCCCCATTTAAATGAGTATTAGCCTTATATTTCTAATCTTGTTCATATCCAAGAGCTTTTAGTTGGTATTAGACTTCAAATTTATGGGTAGTACACTTTTCTCCCAAACATGGTTGAACTTGGTTTTTGGAGGGGTGTGAGCCTTCGATTTTCGGACAAATTGATCCTGACTCGACGAGACCCATTTAAATGAGTATTAGCCTTATATTTCTAACCTTGTTCATATCCAAGATCTTTTAGTTGGTATTAGACTTTAAATTTATGGGTAATACACTTTTCTCCCAAACATGGATGAACTTGGTTTTTGGAGGGGTGTTAGCCTTGGGTTTTCGGTCAAATTGATCCTGACTCGACGAGCCCCATTTAAATGAGTAGTGGCCTTATATTTCTAACCTTGTTGATATCCAAGACCCTTTAGTTGGTATTAGACTTCAAATTTATGGGTAATACACTTTTCTCCCAAACATGGTTGACCTTGGTTTTTGGAGGGGTGTTAGCCTTGGATTTTCGGTCAAATTGATCCTGACTCGTGGAGCCCCATTTAAATGAGTATTAGGCTTATATTTCTAACCTTGTTCATATCCAAGAGCTTTTAGTTGGTATTAGACTTCAAATTTATGGGTAATACACTTTTCTCCCAAACATGGTTGAACTTGGTTTTTGGAGGGGGTGTTAGCCTTGGATTTTTGGTCAAATTGATCATGACTCGACGAGCCACATTTAAATGAGTATTAGCCTTATATTTCTAACCTTGTTCATATCCAAGAGCTTTTAGTTGGTATTAGACTTCAAATTTAAGGGTAATACACTTTTCTACCAAACATTGTTGAACTTGGTTTTTGGAGGGGTGTTAGCCTTGGATTTTCGGACAAATTGATCCTGACTTGACGAGCCCCATTTAAATGAGTATTAGCCTTATATTTCTAACCTTGTCCATATCCAAGAGCTTTTAGTAGGTATTAGACTTCAAATTTATGGGTAGTACACTTTTCTCCCAAACATGGTTGAACTTGGTTTTTGGAGGGGTGTTAGCCTTCGATTTTCGGACAAATTGATCCTGACTCGACGAGCCCCATTTAAATGAGTATTAGCCTTATATTTCTAACCTTGTTCATATCCAAGAGCCTTTAGTTGGTATTAGACTTCAAATTTATCGGTAATACACTTTTCTCCCAAACATGGTTGAACTTGGTTTTTGGAGGGGGTGTTAGCCTTGGATTTTCGGACAAATTGATCCTGACTCGATGAGCCACATTTAAAGGAGTATTAGACTTATATTTCTAACCTTGTTCATATCCAAGAGCTTTTAGTAGGTATTAGACTTCAAATTTATGGGTAATACACTTTTCTCCCAGACATGGTTGAACTTGGTTTTTGGAGGGGTGTTAGCCTTCGATTTTCGGACAAATTGATCCCGACTCGACTGAGCCCCATTTAAATGAGTATTAGACTTATATTTCTAAACTTGTTCATATCCAAGATCTTTTAGTAGGTATTAGACTTCAAATTTATGGGTAATACACTTTTCTTCCAAACATGGTTGAACTTGGTTTTTGGAGGGGTGTTAGCGTTGGATTTTCGGTCAAATTGATCCAGACTCGACGAGCCCCATTTAGATGAGTATTAGCCTTATATTTCTAACCTTGTTCATATCCAAGACCCTTTAGTTGGTATTAGACTTCAAATTTATGGGTAATACACTTTTCTCCCAAACATTGTTGAACTTGGTTTTTGGAGGGGGTGTTAGCCTTGGATTTCGGACAAATTGATCCTGACTCGACGAGACCCATTTAAATGAGTATTAGCCTTATATTTCTAACCTTGTTCATATCCAAGAGCTTTTAGTTGGTATTAGACTTCAAATTTATGGGTAATACACTTTTCTCCCAAACATGGTTGAACTTGGTTTTTGGAGGGGTGTTAGCCTTGGATTTTCGGACAAATTGATCCTGACTCGAGGAGCACCATTTAAATGAGTATTAGACTTATATTTCTAACCTTGTTCATATCCAAGAGCTTTTAGTTGGTATTAGACTTCAAATTTATGGGTAATACACGTTTCTCCCAAACATGGTTGAACTTGGTTTTTGGAGGGGGTGTTAGCCTTGGATTTTTGGTCAAATTGATCCTGACTCGACGAGCCCCATTTAAATGAGTATTAGACTTATATTTCTAAACTTGTTCATATCCAAGAGCTTTTAGTTGGTATTAGATTTCAAATTTATGGGTAATACAATTTTCTCCCAAACATTGTTGAACTTGGTTTTTGGAGGGGGTGTTAGCCTTGGATTTTGGTCAAATTGATCCTGACTCGACGAGCCCCATTTAAATGAGTATTAGACTTATATTTCTAAACTTGTTCATATCCAAGAGCTTTTAGTAGGTATTAGACTTCAAATTTATGGGTAATACACTTTTCTTCCAAACATGGTTGAACTTGGTTTTTGGAGGGGTGTTAGCCTTGGATTTTCGGTCAAATTGATCCTGACTCGACGAGCCCCATTTAGATGAGTATTAGCCTTATATTTCTAACCTTGTTCATATCCAAGACCCTTTAGTTGGTATTAGACTTCAAATTTATGGGTAATACACTTTTCTCCCAAACATTGTTGAACTTGGTTTTTGGAGGGGGTGTTAGCCTTGGTTTTGGACAAAATGATTCCTGACTCGACGAGACCCATTTAAATGAGTATTAGCCTTATATTTCTAACCTTGTTCATATCCAAGAGCTTTTAGTTGGTATTAGACTTCAAATTTATGGGTAATACACTTTTCTCCCAAACATGGTTGAACTTGGTTTTTGGAGGGGGTGTTAGCCTTGGATTTTTGGTCAAATTGATCCTGACTCGACGAGCCACATTTAAAGGAGTATTAGCCTTATATTTCTAACCTTGTTCATATCCAAGAGCTTTTAGTTGGTATTAGACTTCAAATTTATGGGTAATACACTTTTCTCCCAAACATGGATGAACTTGGTTTTTGGAGGGGTGTTAGCCTTGGATTTTCGGTCAAATTGATCCTGACTCGACGAGCCCCATTTAAATGAGTAGTGGCCTTATATTTCTAACCTTGTTGATATCCAAGACCCTTTAGTTGGTATTAGACTTCAAATTTATGGGTAATACACTTTTCTCCCAAACATGGTTGAACTTGGTTTTTGGAGGGGTGTTAGCCTTGGATTTTCGGACAAATTGATCCTGACTCGAGGAGCCCCATTTAAATGAGTATTAGACTTATATTTCTAACCTTGTTTATATCCAAGAGCTTTTAGTTGGTATTAGACTTCAAATTTATGGGTAATACACTTTTCTCCCAAACATGGTTGAACTTGGTTTTTGGAGGGGTGTTAGCCTTGGATTTTCGGACAAATTGATCCTGACTCGATGAGCACCATTTAAAGGAGTATTAGCCTTATATTTATAACCTTGTTCATATCCAAGAGCTTTTAGTAGGTATTAGACTTCAAATTTATGGGTAATACACTTTTCTCCCAAACATGGTTGAACTTTGTTTTTGGAGGGGTGTTAGCCTTGGATTTTCGGACAAATTGATCATGACTCGAGGAGCCCCATTTAAATGAGTATTAGACTTATATTTCTAACCTTGTTCATATCCAAGAGCTTTTAGTTGGTATTAGACTTCAAATTTATGGGTAATACACTTTTCTCCCAAACATGGTTGAACTTGGTTTTTGGAGGGGGTGTTAGCCTTGGATTTTTGGTCAAATTGATCCTGACTCGACGAGCCCCATTTAAATGAGTATTAGACTTATATTTCTAACCTTGTTCATATCCAAGAGCTTTTAGTTGGTATTAGACTTCAAATTTATGGGTAATACACTTTTCTCCCAAACATGGTTGAACTTGGTTTTTGGAGGGTGTTAGCCTTGGATTTTCGGACAAATTGATCCCCGACTCGATGAGCACCATTTAAAGGAGTATTAGCCTTATATTTCTAACCTTGTTCATATCCAAGAGCTTTTAGTAGGTATTAGACTTCAAATTTATGGGTAATACACTTTTCTCCCAAACATGGTTGAACTTTGTTTTTGGAGGGGTGTTAGCCTTGGATTTTCGGACAAATTGATCCCTGACTCGAGGAGCCCCATTTAAATGAGTATTAGACTTATATTTCTAACCTTGTTAATATCCAAGAGCTTTTAGTTGGTATTAGACTTCAAATTTATGGGTAATACACTTTTCTCCCAAACATGGTTGAACTTGGTTTTTGGAGGGGTGTTAGCCTTGGATTTTTGGTCAAATTGATCCTGACTCGACGAGCCCCATTTAAATGAGTATTAGACTTATATTTCTAACCTTGTTCATATCCAAGAGATTTTAGTTGGTATTAGATTTCAAATTTATGGGTAATACAATTTTCTCCCAAACATTGTTGAACTTGGTTTTTGGAGGGGTGTTAGCCTTGGATTTTCGGACAAATTGATCCCTGACTCGAGGAGCCCCATTTAAATGAGTATTAGGCTTATATTTCTAACCTTGTTAATATCCAAGAGCTTTTATTTGGTATTAGACTTCAAATTTATGGGTAATACACTTTTCTCCCAAACATGGTTGAACTTGGTTTTTGGAGGGGGTGTTAGCCTTGGATTTTTGGTCAAATTGATCCTGACTCGACGAGCCCCATTTAAATGAGTATTAGACTTATATTTCTAAACTTTTTCATATCCAAGAGCTTTTAGTAGGTATTAGACTTCAAATTTATGGGTAATACACTTTTCTTCCAAACATGGTTGAACTTTGTTTTTGGATGGGTGTTAGCCTTGGATTTTCGGTCAAATTGATCCTGACTCGAGGAGCCCCATTTAAATGAGTATTAGCCTTATATTTCTAACCTTGTTCATATCCAACACCCTTTAGTTGGTATTAGACTTCAAATTTATGGGTAATACACTTTTCTCCCAAACATGGTTGAACTTGGTTTTTGGAGGGGTGTTAGCCTTGGATTTTCGGACAAATTGATCCTGACTCGACGAGCCCCATTTAAATGAGTATTAGCCTTATATTTCTAACCTTGTTCATATCCAAGAGCTTTTAGTTGGTATTAGACTTCAAATTTATGGGTAATACACTTTTCTCCCAAACATGGTTGAACTTGGTTTTTGGAGAGGGTGTTAGCCTTGGATTTTTGGTCAAATTGATCCTGACTCGACGAGCCCCATTTAAATGAGTATTAGACTTATATTTCTAAACTTGTTCATATCCAAGAGCTTTTAGTTGGTATTAGACTTCAAATTTATGGGTAATACACTTTTCTCCCAAACATGGTTGAACTTGGTTTTTGGAGGAGGTGTTAGCCTTGGATTTTGGTCAAATTGATCCTGACTCGACGAGCCCCATTTAAATGAGTATTAGACTTATATTTCTAAACTTGTTCATATCCAAGAGCTTTTAGTAGGTATTAGACTTCAAATTTATGGGTAATACACTTTTCTCCCAAACATGGTTGAACTTGGTTTTTGGAGGGGTGTTAGCCTTGGATTTTCGGTCAAATTGATCCTGAGTCGACGAGCCCCATTTAAATGAGTATTAGCCTTATATTTCTAACCTTGTTCATATCCAACAGCTTTTAGTTGGTATTAGACTTCAAATTTATGGGTAATACAATTTTCTCCCAAACATTGTTGAACTTGGTTTTTGGAGGGGGTGTTAGCCTTGGATTTTTGGTCAAATTGATCCTGACTCGACGAGCCACATTTAAATGAGTATTAGCCTTATATTTCTAACGTTGTTCCTATCCAAGAGCTTTTAGTTGGTATTAGACTTCAAATTTATGGGTAATACACTTTTCTCCCAAACATGGTTGAACTTGGTTTTTGGAGGGGGTATTAGCCTTGGATTTTTGGTCAAATTGATCCTGACTCGACGAGCCCCATTTAAATGAGTATTAGACTTATATTTCTAAACTTGTTCATATCCTAGAGCTTTTAGTAGGTATTAGACTTCAAATTTATGGGTAATACACTTTTCTCCCAAACATGGTTGAACTTGGTTTTTGGAGGGGTGTTAGCCTTGGATTTTCGGTCAAATTGATCCTGAGTCGACGAGCCCCATTTAAATGAGTATTAGCCTTATATTTCTAACCTTGTTCATATCCAAGACCCTTTAGTTGGTATTAGACTTCAAATTTATGGGTAATACACTTTTCTCCCAAACATGGTTGAACTTGGTTTTTGGAGGGGGTGTTAGCCTTGGATTTTCGGACAAATTGATCCTGACTCGACGAGCCCCATTTAAATGAGTATTAGCCTTATATTTCTAACCTTGTTCATATCCAAGAGCTTTTAGTTGGTATTAGACTTAAAATTTATGGGTAATACACTTTTCTCCCAAACATTGTTGAACTTGGTTTTTGGAGGGGGTGTTAGCCTTGGATTTCGGACAAATTGATCCTGACTCGACGAGACCCATTTAAATGAGTATTAGCCTTATATTTCTAACCTTGTTCATATCCAAGAGCTTTTAGTTGGTATTAGACTTCAAATTTATGGGTAATACACTTTTCTCCCAAACATGGTTGAACTTGGTTTTTGGAGGGGGTGTTAGCCTTGGATTTTTGGTCAAATTGATCCTGACTCGACGAGCCATATTTAAATGAGTATTAGCCTTATATCTCTAACGTTGTTCATATCCAAGAGATTTTAGTTGGTATTAGACTTCAAATTTATGGGTAATACAATTTTCTCCCAAACATTGTTGAACTTGGTTTTTGGAGGGGTGTTAGCCTTGGATTTTCGGACAAATTGATCCTGACTCGACGAGCCCCATTTAAATGAGTATTAGCCTTATATTTCTAACCTTGTTGATATCCAAGAGCTTTTAGTTGGTATTAGACTTCAAATTTATGGGTAATACACTTTTCTCCCAAACATGGATGAACTTGGTTTTTGGAGGGGTGTTAGCCTTGGATTTTTCGGTCAAATTGATCCCGACTCGACGAGCCCCATTTAAATGAGTATTAGCCTTATATTTCTAACCTTGTTCATATCCAAGACCCTTTAGTTGGTATTAGACTTCAAATTTATGGGTAATACACTTTTCTCCCAAACATGGTTGAACTTGGTTTTTGGAGGGGGTGTTAGGCTTGGATTTTCGGACAAATTGATCCTGACTCGACGAGCCCCATTTAAATGAGTATTAGCCTTATATTTCTAACCTTGTTCATATCCAAGAGCTTTTAGTTGGTATTAGACTTCAAATTTATGGGTAATACACTTTTCTCCCAAACATGGTTGAACTTGGGTTTTGGAGGTGGTGTTAGCCTTGGATTTTTGGTCAAATTGATCCTGACTCGACGAGCCCCATTTAAATGAGTATTAGACTTATATTTCTAAACTTGTTCATATCCAAGAGCTTTTAGTAGGTATTAGACTTCAAATTTATGGGTAATACACTTTTCTCCCAAACATGGATGAACTTGGTTTTTGGAGGGGTGTTAGCCTTGGATTTTTCGGTCAAATTGATCCCGACTCGACGAGCCCCATTTAAATGAGTATTAGCCTTATATTTCTAACCTTGTTCATATCCAAGACCCTTTAGTTGGTATTAGACTTCAAATTTATGGGTAATACACTTTTCTCCCAAACATGGTTGAACTTGGTTTTTGGAGGGGGTGTTAGCCTTGGATTTTCGGACAAATTGATCATGACTCGACGAGCCCCATTTAAATGAGTATTAGCCTTATATTTCTAAACTTGTTCCTATCCAAGAGCTTTTAGTAGGTATTAGACTTCAAATTTATGGGTAATACACTTTTCTCCCAAACATGGTTGAACTTTGTTTTCGGAGGGGTGTTAGCCTTGGATTTTCGGTCAAATTGATCCTGACTCAATGAGCCCCATTTAAATGAGTATTAGACTTATATTTCTAACCTTGTTCATATCCAATAGCTTTTAGTTGGTATTAGACTTCAAATTTATGGGTAATACACTTTTCTCCCAAACATGGTTGAACTTGGTTTTCGGAGGGGTGTTAGCCTTGGATTTTAGGTCAAATTGATCCTGACTCGACGAGCCCCATTTAAATGAGTAGTGGCCTTATATTTCTAACCTTGTTCATATCCAAGACCCTTTATTTGGTATTAGACTTCAAATTTATGGGTAATACACTTTTCTCCCAAACATGGTTGAACTTTGTTTTTGGAGGGGGTGTTAGCCTTGGATTTTCGGACAAATTGATCATGACTCGACGAGCCCCATTTAAATGAGTATTAGCCTTATATTTCTAACCTTGTTCATAGACAAGACCCTTTAGTTGGTATTAGACTTCAAATTTATGGGTAATACACTTTTCTCCCAAACATGGTTGAACTTTGTTTTCGGAGGGGTATTAGCATTGGATTTTTGGTCAAATAGATCCTGACTCGACGAGGCCCATTTAAATGAGTAGTGGCCTTATATTTCTAACCTTGTTCATATCCAAGACCCTTTAGTAGGTATTAGACTTCAAATTTATGAGTAATACACTTTTCTCCCAAACATGGTTGAACTTTGTTTTTGGAGGGGTGTTAGCCTTGGATTTTCGGTCAAATTGATCCTGACTCGACGAGCCCCATTTAAATGAGTATTTGCCTTATATTTCTAACCTTTTTCAAATCCAAGAGCTTTTTGTATGTATTAGACTTCAAATTTATGGGTAATACACTTTTCTCCCAAACATGGTTGAACTTGGTTTTCGGAGGGGTGTTAGCCTTGGATTTTTGGTCAAATTGATCCTGACTCGACGAGCCCCATTTAAATGAGTAGTGGCCTTATATTTCTAACCTTGTTCATATCCAAGACCCTTTAGTTGGTATTAGACTTCAAATTTATGGGTAACACACTTTTCCCCCAAACATGGTTGAACTTGGTTTTTGGAGGCGGTGTTAGCCTTGGATTTTCAGACAAATTGGTCCTGACTTCACGAGCCCCATTTTAAATGAGTATTAGACTTAGATTTCTAACCTTTTTCATATGCAATCCCTTTTAGTTGGTATTAGACTTCAAATTTATGGGTAATAGACTTTTCCCCCCAAAATGATAGAACTTGGTTTTTGGAGGGGGTGTTAGCCTTGGATTTTCGGACAAATTGATCCTGACTCGACGAGCCCAATTTAAATGAGTATTAGCCTTATATTTATAACCTTGTTCGTATCCAAGAGCTTTTAGTAGGTATTAGACTTCAAATTTATGAGTAATACACTTTTCTCCCAAACATGGTTGAACTTTGTTTTTGGAGGGGTGTTAGCCTTGGATTTTCGGTCAAATTGATCATGACTCGACGAGCCTCATTTAAATGAGTATTAGCCTTATATTTCTAACCTTGTTCATATCCAAGAGCTTTTAGTAGGTATTAGACTTCAAATTTATGGGTAATACACTTTTCTCCCAAACATGGTTGAACTTGGTTTTTGGAGGGGTGTTAGCCTTGGATTTTTCGGACAAATTGATCCTGACTCGATGAGCCCCATTTAAATAAGTATTAGCCTTATATTTCTAACCTTGTTCATATCCAAGAGCTTTTAGTTGGTATTAGACTTCAAATTTATGGGTAATACACTTTTCTCCCAAACATGGTTGAACTTGGTTTTTGGAGGGCTGTTAGTATTAGATTTTCGGACAAATTGATCCTGACTCGACGAGCCCCATTTAAATGAGTATTAGCCTTATATTTCTAACCTTGTTCATATCTAAGAGCTTTTAGTTGGTATTAGACATCAAATTTATGGGTAATACACTTTTCCCCCAAACATGGTTGAACTTGGTTTTTGGAGAGGGTGTTAGCCTTGGATTTTCTGAGAAATTGATCCTGACTCGATGAGCCCCATTTAAATAAGTATTAGCCTTATATTTCTAACCTTGTTCATATCCAAGAGCTTTTAGTTGGTATTAGACTTCAAATTTATGGGTAATACACTTTTCTCCCAAACATGGTTGAACTTGGTTTTTAGAGGGGGTGTTAGCCATGGATTTTCGATCAAATTGATCCTGACTCGACGAGCCCCATTTAAATGAGTATTAGCCTTATATTTCTAACCTTGTTCATATCCAAGACCCTTTAGTTGGTATTAGACTTCAAATTTATGGGTAATACACTTTTCCCCCAAACATGGTTGAACTTGGTTTTTGGAGGGGGTGTTAGCCTTGGATTTTCGGACAAATTGATCCTGACTCGACGAGCCCCATTTAAATGAGTATTAGCCTTATATTTCTAACCTTGTTCATATCCAAGAGCTTTCTGTAGGTATTAGACTTCAAATTTATGGGTAATACACTTTTCTCCCAAACATGGTTGAACTTGGTTTTTGGAGGGGTGTTAGCCTTAGATTTTTGGACAAATTGATCCAGACTCGACGAGCCCCATTTAAATGAGTATTAGCCTTATATTTCTAACCTTGTTCATATCCAAGAGCTTTTAGTTGGTATTACACTTCAAATTTATGGGTAATACACTTTTCCCCCAAACATGGTTGAACTTGGTTTTTGGAGGGGGTGTTAGCCTTGGATTTTCTGACAAATTGATCCTGACTCGATGAGCCACATTTAAATAAGTATTAGCCTTATATTTCTAACCTTGTTCATATCCAAGAGCTTTTAGTTGGTATTAGACTTCAAATTTATGGGTAATACACTTTTCTCCCAAACATGGTTGAACTTGGTTTTTGGAGGGGGTGTTAGCCATGGATTTTCGGTCAAATTGATCCTAACTCGACGAGCCCCATTTAAATGAGTATTAGCCTTATATTTCTAACCTTGTTCATATACAAGACCCTTTAGTTGGTATTAGACTTCAAATTTATGGATAATACACTTTTCTCCCAAACATGGTTGAACTTGGTTTTTGGAGGGGGGTTAGGCTTTGGATTTTGGACAAAATGATCCTGACTCGACGAGCCCCATTTAAATGAGTATTAGCCTTATATTTCTAACCTTGTTCATATCCAAGAGCTTTTAGTTGGTATTAGACTTCAAATTTATGGGTAATACACTTTTCTCCCAAACATGGTTGAACTTGGTTTTTGGAGGGGGTGTTAGCCTTGGATTTTTGGTCAATTTGATCCTGACTCGACGAGCCCCATTTAAATGAGTATTAGCCTTATATTTCTAACCTTGTTCATATCCAAGAGCTTTTAGTAGGTATTAGACTTCAAATTTATGGGTAATACACTTTTCTCCCAAACATGGTTGAACTTGGTTTTCGGAGGGGTGGTAGCCTTGGATTTTTGGTCAAATTGATCCTGACTCGACGAGCCCCATTTAAATGAGTAGTGGCCTTATATTTCTAACCTTGTTCATATCCAAGACCCTTTAGTTGGTATTAGACTTCAAATTTATGGGTAACACACTTTTCCCCCAAACATGGTTGAACTTGGTTTTTGGAGGTGGTGTTAGCCTTGGATTTTCGGACAAATTGATCATGACTCGACGAGCCCCATTTAAATGAGTATTAGCCTTATATTTCTAAACTTGTACCTATCCAAGAGCTTTTAGTAGGTATTAGACTTCAAATTTATGGGTAATACACTTTTCTCCCAAACATGGTTGAACTTTGTTTTCGGAGGGGTGTTAGCTTTGGATTTTCGGTCAAATTGATCCTGACTCGACGAGCCCCATTTAAATGAGTATTAGCCTTATATTTCTAACCTTGTTCATATCCAATAGCTTTTAGTTGGTATTAGACTTCAAATTTATGGGTAATACACTTTTCGCCCAAACATGGTTGAACTTGGTTTTTGGAGGGGTGTTAGCCTTAGATTTTCGGACAAATTGATCCTAACTCGACGAGCCCCATTTAAATGAGTATTAGCCTTATATTTCTAACCTTGTTCCTATCCAAGAGCTTTTAGTAGGTATTAGACTTCAAATTTATGGGTAATACACTTTTCTCCCAAACATGGTTGAACTTGGTTTTCGGAGGGGTGTTAGCCTTGGATTTTTGGTCAAATTGATCCTGACTCGACGAGCCCCATTTAAATGAGTAGTGGCCTTATATTTCTAACCTTGTTCATATCCAAGACCCTTTAGTTGGTATTAGACTTCAAATTTATGGGTAATACACTTTTCTCCCAAACATGGTTGAACTTTGTTTTTGGAGGGGGTGTTAGCCTTGGATTTTCGGACAAATTGATCATGACTCGACGAGCCCCATTTAAATGAGTATTAGCCTTATATTTCTAACCTTGTTCATATACAAGACCCTTTAGTTGGTATTAGACTTCAAATTTATGGGTAATACACTTTTCTCCCAAACATGGTTGAACTTTGTTTTCGGAGGGGTGTTAGCCTTGGATTTTTGGTCAAATTGATCCTGACTCGACGAGCCCCATTTAAATGAGTAGTGGCCTTATATTTCTAACCTTGTTCATATCCAAGACCCTTTAGTAGGTATTAGACTTCAAATTTATGAGTAATACACTTTTCTCCCAAACATGGTTGAACTTTGTTTTTGGAGGGGTGTTAGCCTTGGATTTTCGGTCAAATTGATCCTGACCCGACGAGCCCCATTTAAATGAGTATTTGCCTTATATTTCTAACCTTGTTCATATCCAAGAGCTTTTTGTATGTATTAGACTTCAAATTTATGGGTAATACACTTTTCTCCCAAACATGGTTGAACTTGGTTTTTGGAGGGGTGTTAGCCTTGGATTTTCGGTCAAATTGATCCTGACTCGACGAGCCCCATTTAAATGAGTAGTAGCCTTATATTTCTAACCTTGTTCATATCCAAGACCCTTTAGTTGGTATTAGACTTCAAATTTATGGGTAATACACTTTTCTCCCAAACATGGTTGAACTTTGTTTTTGGAGGGGGTGTTAGCCTTGGATTTTCGGACAAATTGATCATGACTCGACGAGCCCCATTTAAATGAGTATTAGCCTTATATTTCTAACCTTGTTCATATCCAAGAGCTTTTAGTAGGTATTAGACTTCAAATTTATGGGTAATACACTTTTCTCCCAAACATGGTTGAACTTTGTTTTCGGAGGGGTGTTAGCCTTGGATTTTTGGTCAAATTGATCCTGACTTGACGAGCCCCATTTAAATGAGTAGTGGCCTTATATTTCTAACCTTGTTCATATCCAAGACCCTTTAGTAGGTATTAGACTTCAAATTTATTAGTAATACACTTTTCTCCCAAACATGATTGAACTTTGTTTTTGGAGGGGTGTTAGCCTTGGATTTTCGGTCAAATTGATCCTGACTCGAAGAGCCCCATTTAAATGAGTATATCCCTTATATTTCTAACCTTGTTCATATACAAGACCCTTTAGTTGGTATTAGACTTCAAATTTATGGATAATACACTTTTCTCCCAAACATGGTTGAACTTGGTTTTTGGAGGGGGTGTTAGCCTTGGATTTTCGGACAAATTGATTCCTGACTCGACGAGCCCAATTTAAATGAGTATTAGCCTTATATTTATAACCTTGTTCATATCCAAGAGCTTTTAGTAGGTATTAGACTTCAAATTTATGAGTAATACACTTTTCTCCCAAACATGGTTGAACTTTGTTTTTGGAGGGGTGTTAGCCTTGGATTTTCGGTCAAATTGATCATGACTCGACGAGCCCCATTTAAATGAGTATTAGCCTTATATTTCTAACCTTGTTCATATACAAGAGCTTTTAGTAGGTATTAGACTTCAAATTTATGGGTAATACACTTTTCTCCCAAACATGGTTGAACTTGGTTTTTGGAGGGGGTGTTAGCCTTGGATTTTCGGACAAATTGATCCTGACTCGACGAGCCCCATTTAAATGAGTATTAGCCTTATATTTCTAACCTTGTTCATATCCAAGAGCTTTTAGTAGGTATTAGACTTCAAATTTATGGGTAATACACTTTTCTCCCAAACATGGTTGAACTTTGTTTTCGGAGGGGTGTTAGCCTTGGATTTTTGGTCAAATTGATCCTGACTCGACGAGCCCCATTTAAATGAGTAGTGGCCTTATATTTCTAACCTTGTTAATATCCAAGACCCTTTAGTAGGTATTAGACTTCAAATTTATGAGTAATACACTTTTCTCACAAACATGGTTGAACTTTGTTTTTGGAGGGGTGTTAGCCTTGGATTTTCGGTCAAATTGATCCTGACTCGAAGAGCCCCATTTAAATGAGTATATCCCTTATATTTCTAACCTTGTTCATATACAAGACCCTTTAGTTGGTATTAGACTTCAAATTTATGGATAATACACTTTTCTCCCAAACATGGTTGAACTTGGTTTTTGGAGGGGGTGTTAGCCTTGGATTTTCGGACAAATTGATCCTGACTCGACGAGCCCAATTTAAATGAGTATTAGCCTTATATTTATAACCTTGTTCATATCCAAGAGCTTTTAGTAGGTATTAGACTTCAAATTTATGAGTAATACACTTTTCTCCCAAACATGGTTGAACTTTGTTTTTGGAGGGGTGTTAGCCTTGGATTTTCGGTCAAATTGATCATGACTCGACGAGCCCCATTTAAATGAGTATTAGCCTTATATTTCTAACCTTGTTCATATCCAAGAGCTTTTAGTAGGTATTAGACTTCAAATTTATGGGTAATACACTTTTCTCCCAAACATGGTTGAACTTTGTTTTTGGAGGGGTGTTAGCCTTGGATTTTTGGACAAATTGATCCTGACTCGACGAGCCCCATTTAAATAAGTTTTAGCCTTATATTTCTAACCTTGTTCATATCCAAGAGCTTTTAGTTGGTATTAGACTTCAAATTTATGGGGAATACACTTTTCTCCCAAACATGGTTGAACTTGGTTTTTGGAGGGGGTGTTAGCCTTGGATTTTTGGTCAAATTGATCCTAACTCGACGAGCCCCATTTAAATGAGTATTAGCCTTATATTTCTAACCTTGTTCATATCCAAGAGCTTTTAGTTTGTATTAGACTTCAAATTTATGGGTAATACAATTTTCTCCCAAACATGGTTGAACTTTGTTTTTGGAGGGGTGTTAGCCTTGGATTTTCGGTCAAATTGATCCTGACTCGACGAGCCCCATTTAAATGAGTATTAGCCTTATATTTCTAACCTTGTTCATATCCAAGAGCTTTTAGTTGGTATTAGACTTCAAATTTATGGGTAATACACTTTTCCCCCAAACATGGTTGAACTTGGTTTTTGGAGGGGGTGTTAGCCTTGGATTTTCTGACAAATTGATCTTGACTCGATGAGCCCCATTTAAACAAGTATTAGCCTTATATTTCTAACCTTGTTCATATACAAGACCCTTTAGTTGGTATTAGACTTCAAATTTATGGATAATACACTTTTCTCCCAAACATGGTTGAACTTGGTTTTTGGAGGGGGTGTTAGCCTTGGATTTTCAGACAAATTGATCCTGACTCGACGAGCCCCATTTAAATGAGTATTATCCTTATATTTCTAACCTTGTTCATATCCAAAAGCTTTTAGTTGGTATTAGACTTCAAATTTATGGGTAATACACTTTTCCCCCAAACATGGTTGAACTTGGTTTTTGGAGGGGGTGTTAGCCTTGGATTTTCTGACAAATTGATCTTGACTCGACGAGCCCCATTTAAATAAGTATTAGCCTTATATTTCTAACCTTGTTCATATACAAGACCCTTTAGTTGGTATTAGACTTCAAATTTATGGATAATACACTTTTCTCCCAAACATGGCTGAACTTGGTTTTTGGAGGGGGTGTTAGCCTTGGATTTTCGGATAAATTGATCCTGACTCGACGAGCCCCATTTAAATGAGTATTAGCCTTATATTTCTAACCTTGTTCATATCCAAGAGCTTTTAGTTGGTATTAGATTTCAAATTTATGGGTAATACACTTTTCTCCCAAACATGGTTGAACTTAGTTTTTGGAGGGGGTGTTAGCCTTGGATTTTCGGACAAATTGATCATGACACGACGAGCCCCATTTAAATGAGTATTAGCCTTATATTTCTAACCTTGTTCATATACAAGACCCTTTAGTTGGTATTAGACTTCAAATTTATGGGTAATACACTTTTCTCCCAAACATGGTTGAACTTTGTTTACGGAGGGGTGTTAGCCTTGGATTTTTGGTCAAATTGATCCTGACTCGACGAGCCCCATTTAAATGAGTAGTGGCCTTATATTTCTAACCATGTTCATATCCAAGACCCTTTAGTAGGTATTAGACTTCAAATTTATGAGTAATACACTTTTCTCCCAAACATGGTTGAACTTTGTTTTTGGAGGGGTGTTAGCCTTGGATTTTCGGTCAAATTGATCCTGACTCGACGAGTCCCATTTAAATGAGTATTTGCCTTATATTTCTAACCTTGTTCATATCCAAGAGCTTTTTGTATGTATTAGACTTCAAATTTATGGGTAATACACTTTTCTCCCAAACATGGTTGAACTTGGTTTTTGGAGGGGTGTTAGCCTTGGATTTTCGGTCAAATTGATCCTGACTCGACGAGCCCCATTTAAATGAGTAGTAGCCTTATATTTCTAACCTTGTTCATATCCAAGACCCTTTAGTTGGTATTAGACTTCAAATTTATGGGTAATACACTTTTCTCCCAAACATGGTTGAACTTTGTTTTTGGAGGGGGTGTTAGCCTTGGTTTTTTGGACAAATTGATCATGACTCGATGAGCCCCATTTAAATGAGTATTAGCCTTATATTTCTAACCTTGTTCATATCCAAGAGCTTTTAGTAGGTATTAGACTTCAAATTTATGGGTAATACACTTTTCTCCCAAACATGGTTGAACTTTGTTTTCGGAGGGGTGTTAGCCTTGGATTTTTGGTCAAATTGATCCTGACTCGACGAGCCCCATTTAAATGAGTATTAGCCTTATATTTCTAACCTTGTTCATATCCAAGAGCTTTTAGTAGGTATTAGACTTCAAATTTAAGAGTAATACACTTTTCTCCCAAACATGGTTGAACTTTGTTTTTGGAGGGGTGTTAGCCTTGGATTTTTGGTCAAATTGATCATGACTCGACGAGCCCCATTTAAATGAGTATTAGCCTTATATTTCTAACCTTGTTCATATCCAAGTGCTTTTAGTAGGTATTAGACTTCAAATTTATGGGTAATCCACTTTTCTCCCAATCATGGTTGAACTTTGTTTTTGGAGGGGTGTTAGCCTTGGATTTTCGGTCAAATTGATCATGACTCGACGAGCCCCATTTAAATGAGTATTAGCCTTATATTTCTAAACTTGTTCATATACAAGAGCTTTTAGTAGGTATTAGACTTCAAATTTATGGGTAATACACTTTTCTCCCAAACATGGTTGAACTTGGTTTTTGGAGGGGGTGTTAGCCTTGGATTTTCGGACAAATTGATCCTGACTCGACGAGCCCCATTTAAATGAGTATTAGCCTTATATTTCTAACCTTGTTCATATCCAAGAGCTTTTAGTAGGTATTAGACTTCAAATTTATGGGTAATACACTTTTCTCCCAAACATGGTTGAACTTTGTTTTCGGAGGGGTGTTAGCCTTGGATTTTTGGTCAAATTGATCCTGACTCGACGAGCCCCATTTAAATGAGTAGTGGCCTTATATTTCTAACCTTGTTCATATCCAAGACCCTTTAGTAGGTATTAGACTTCAAATTTATGAGTAATACACTTTTCTCCCAAACATGGTTGAACTTTGTTTTTGGAGGGGTGTTAGCCTTGGATTTTCGGTCAAATTGATCCTGACTCGAAGAGCCCCATTTAAATGAGTATATCCCTTATATTTCTAACCTTGTTCATATACAAGACCCTTTAGTTGGTATTAGACTTCAAATTTATGGATAATACACTTTTCTCCCAAACATGGTTGAACTTGGTTTTTGGAGGGGGTGTTAGCCTTGGATTTTCGGACAAATTGATCCTGACTCGACGAGCCCAATTTAAATGAGTATTAGCCTTATATTTATAACCTTGTTCATATCCAAGAGCTTTTAGTAGGTATTAGACTTCAAATTTATGAGTAATACACTTTTCTCCCAAACATGGTTGAACTTTGTTTTTGGAGGGGTGTTAGCCTTGGATTTTTCGGTCAAATTGATCATGACTCGACGAGCCCCATTTAAATGAGTATTAGCCTTATATTTCTAACCTTGTTCATATCCAAGAGCTTTTAGTAGGTATTAGACTTCAAATTTATGGGTAATACACTTTTCTCCCAAACATGGTTGAACTTTGTTTTTGGAGGGGTGTTAGCCTTGGATTTTTGGACAAATTGATCCCGACTCGGCGAGCCCCATTTAAATAAGTTTTAGCCTTATATTTCTAACCTTGTTCATATCCAAGAGCTTTTAGTTGGTATTAGACTTCAAATTTATGGGGAATACACTTTTCTCCCAAACATGGTTGAACTTGGTTTTTGGAGGGGTGTTAGCCTTGGATTTTTGGTCAAATTGATCCTAACTCGACGAGCCCCATTTAAATGAGTATTAGCCTTATATTTCTAACCTTGTTCATATCCAAGAGCTTTTAGTTTGTATTAGACTTCAAATTTATGGGTAATACAATTTTCTCCCAAACATGGTTGAACTTTGTTTTTGGAGGGGTGTTAGCCTTGGATTTTTCGGTCAAATTGATCCCTGACTCGACGAGCCCCATTTAAATGAGTATTAGCCTTATATTTCTAACCTTGTTCATATCCAAGAGCTTTTAGTTGGTATTAGACTTCAAATTTATGGGTAATACACTTTTCCCCCAAACATGGTTGAACTTGGTTTTTGGAGGGGGTGTTAGCCTTGGATTTTCTGACAAATTGATCTTGACTCGATGAGCCCCATTTAAACAAGTATTAGCCTTATATTTCTAACCTTGTTCATATACAAGACCCTTTAGTTGGTATTAGACTTCAAATTTATGGATAATACACTTTTCTCCCAAACATGGTTGAACTTGGTTTTTGGAGGGGGTGTTAGCCTTGGATTTTCAGACAAATTGATCCTGACTCGACGAGCCCCATTTAAATGAGTATTAGCCTTATATTTCTAACCTTGTTCATATCCAAAAGCTTTTAGTTGGTATTAGACTTCAAATTTATGGGTAATACACTTTTCCCCCAAACATGGTTGAACTTGGTTTTTGGAGGGGTGTTAGCCTTGGATTTTCTGACAAATTGATCTTGACTCGACGAGCCCCATTTAAATAAGTATTAGCCTTATATTTCTAACCTTGTTCATATACAAGACCCTTTAGTTGGTATTAGACTTCAAATTTATGGATAATACACTTTTCTCCCAAACATGGCTGAACTTGGTTTTTGGAGGGGTGTTAGCCTTGGATTTTTCGGATAAATTGATCCCTGACTCGACGAGCCCCATTTAAATGAGTATTAGCCTTATATTTCTAACCTTGTTCATATCCAAGAGCTTTTAGTTGGTATTAGATTTCAAATTTATGGGTAATACACTTTTCTCCCAAACATGGTTGAACTTAGTTTTTGGAGGGGGTGTTAGCCTTGGATTTTCGGACAAATTGATCATGACACGACGAGCCCCATTTAAATGAGTATTAGCCTTATATTTCTAACCTTGTTCATATACAAGACCCTTTAGTTGGTATTAGACTTCAAATTTATGGGTAATACACTTTTCTCCCAAACATGGTTGAACTTTGTTTACGGAGGGGTGTTAGCCTTGGATTTTTGGTCAAATTGATCCTGACTCGACGAGCCCCATTTAAATGAGTAGTGGCCTTATATTTCTAACCATGTTCATATCTAAGACCCTTTAGTAGGTATTAGACTTCAAATTTATGAGTAATACACTTTTCTCCCAAACATGGTTGAACTTTGTTTTTGGAGGGGTGTTAGCCTTGGATTTTCGGTCAAATTGATCCTGACTCGACGAGTCCCATTTAAATGAGTATTTGCCTTATATTTCTAACCTTGTTCATATCCAAGAGCTTTTTGTATGTATTAGACTTCAAATTTATGGGTAATACACTTTTCTCCCAAACATGGTTGAACTTGGTTTTTGGAGGGGTGTTAGCCTTGGATTTTTCGGTCAAATTGATCCCTGACTCGACGAGCCCCATTTAAATGAGTAGTAGCCTTATATTTCTAACCTTGTTCATATCCAAGACCCTTTAGTTGGTATTAGACTTCAAATTTATGGGTAATACACTTTTCTCCCAAACATGTTTGAACTTTGTTTTTGGAGGGGGTGTTAGCCTTGGTTTTTTGGACAAATTGATCATGACTCGATGAGCCCCATTTAAATGAGTATTAGCCTTATATTTCTAACCTTGTTCATATCCAAGAGCTTTTAGTAGGTATTAGACTTCAAATTTATGGGTAATACACTTTTCTCCCAAACATGGTTGAACTTTGTTTTCGGAGGGGTGTTAGCCTTGGATTT
This sequence comes from Salix suchowensis, assembly GCA_029030765.1. Classification (NCBI taxonomy): domain Eukaryota; kingdom Viridiplantae; phylum Streptophyta; class Magnoliopsida; order Malpighiales; family Salicaceae; genus Salix; species Salix suchowensis. The sequence goes on from CM054991.1 coordinate 3,458,971, forward strand.
TTGGTCAAATTGATCCTGACTCGACGAGCCCCATTTAAATGAGTATTAGCCTTATATTTCTAACCTTGTTAATATCCAAGAGCTTTTAGTAGGTATTAGACTTCAAATTTAAGAGTAATACACTTTTCTCCCAAACATGGTTGAACTTTGTTTTTGGAGGGGTGTTAGCCTTGGATTTTTGGTCAAATTGATCATGACTCGACGAGCCCCATTTAAATGAGTATTAGCCTTATATTTCTAACCTTGTTCATTTCCAAGTGCTTTTAGTAGGTATTAGACTTCAAATTTATGGGTAATCCACTTTTCTCCCAATCATGGTTGAACTTTGTTTTTGGAGGGGTGTTAGCCTTGGATTTTCGGTCAAATTGATCCTGACTCGATGAGCCCCATTTAAATGAGTATTAGCATTATATTTCTAACCTTGTTCATATACAAGACCCTTTAGTTGGTATTAGACTTCAAATTTATGGATAATACACTTTTCTCCCAAACATGGTTGAACTTGGTTTTTGGAGGGGGTGTTAGCCTTGGATTTTCGGACAAATTGATCCTGACTCGACGAGTCCCATTTAAATGAGTATTAGCCTTATATTTCTAACCTTGTTCATATACAAGACCCTTTAGTTGGTATTAGACTTCAAATTTATGGATAATACACTTTTCTCCCAAACATGGTTGAACTTGGTTTTTGGAGGGGGTGTTAGCCTTGGATTTTCGGACAAATTGATCCTGACTCGACGAGCCCAATTTAAATGCGTATTAGCCTTATATTTCTAACCTTGTTCATATCCAAGAGCTTTTAGTAGGTATTAGACTTCAAATTTATGAGTAATACACTTTTCTCCCAAACATGGTTGAACTTTGTTTTTGGAGGGGTGTTAGCCTTGGATTTTTGGACAAATTGATCCTGACTCGACGAGCCCCATTTAAATAAGTTTTAGCCTTATATTTCTAACCTTGTTCATATCCAAGAGCTTTTAGTTGGTATTAGACTTCAAATTTATGGGGAATACACTTTTCTCCCAAACATGGTTGAACTTGGTTTTTGGAGGGGGTGTTAGCCTTGGATTTTTGGTCAAATTGATCCTAACTCGACGAGCCCCATTTAAATGAGTATTAGCCTTATATTTCTAACCTTGTTCATATCCAAGAGCTTTTAGTTGGTATTAGACTTCAAATTTATGGGTAATACACTTTTCTCCCAAACATGGTTGAACTTGGTTTTCGGAGGGGTGTTAGCCTTGGATTTTTGGTCAAATTGATCCTGACTCGACGAGCCCCATTTAAATGAGTATTAGCCTTATATTTCTAACCTTGTTCATATCCAAGAGCTTTTAGTTGGTATTAGACTTCAAATTTATGGGTAATACACTTTTCTCCCAAACATGGTTGAACTTGGTTTTTAGAGGGGGTGTTAGCCTTGGATTTTCAGACAAATTGATCCTGACTCGACGAGTCCCATTTAAATGAGTATTAGCCTTATATTTCTAACCTTGTTCATATACAAGACCCTTTAGTTGGTATTAGACTTCAAATTTATGGATAATACACTTTTCTCCCAAACATGGTTGAACTTGGTTTTTGGAGGGGGTGTTAGCCTTGGATTTTCGGACAAATTGATCCTGACTCGACGAGCCCAATTTAAATGAGTATTAGCCTTATATTTCTAACCTTGTTCATATCCAAGAGCTTTTAGTAGGTATTAGACTTCAAATTTATGAGTAATACACTTTTCTCCCAAACATGGTTGAACTTTGTTTTTGGAGGGGTGTTAGCCTTGGATTTTTGGACAAATTGATCCTGACTCGACGAGCCCCATTTAAATAAGTTTTAGCCTTATATTTCTAACCTTGTTCATATCCAAGAGCTTTTAGTTGGTATTAGACTTCAAATTTATGGGGAATACACTTTTCTCCCAAACATGGTTGAACTTGGTTTTTGGAGGGGGTGTTAGCCTTGGATTTTTGGTCAAATTGATCCTAACTCGACGAGCCCCATTTAAATGAGTATTAGCCTTATATTTCTAACCTTGTTCATATCCAAGAGCTTTTAGTTGGTATTAGACTTCAAATTTATGGGTAATACACTTTTCTCCCAAACATGGTTGAACTTGGTTTTTGGAGGGGGTGTTAGCCTTGGATTTTTAGACAAATTGATCCTGACTCGACGAGTCCCATTTAAATGAGTATTAGCCTTATATTTCTAACCTTGTTCATATACAAGACCCTTTAGTTGGTATTAGACTTCAAATTTATGGGTAATACACTTTTCTCCCAAACATGGTTGAACTTGGTTTTTGGAGGGGTGTTAGCCTTGGATTTTCGGTCAAATTGATCCTGACTCGACGAGCCCCATTTAAATGAGTAGTAGCCTTATATTTCTAACCTTGTTCATATCCAAGACCCTTTAGTTGGTATTAGACTTCAAATTTATGGGTAATACACTTTTCTCCCAAACATGGTTGAACTTTGTTTTTGGAGGGGGGTTAGCCCTGGGTTTTTTGGACAAATTGATCATGACTCGATGAGCCCCATTTAAATGAGTATTAGCCTTATATTTCTAACCTTGTTCATATCCAAGAGCTTTTAGTAGGTATTAGACTTCAAATTTATGGGTAATACACTTTTCTCCCAAACATGGTTGAACTTTGTTTTCGGAGGGGTGTTAGCCTTGGATTTTTGGTCAAATTGATCCTGACTCGACGAGCCCCATTTAAATGAGTATTAGCCTTATATTTCTAACCTTGTTCATATCCAAGAGCTTTTAGTAGGTATTAGACTTCAAATTTAAGAGTAATACACTTTTCTCCCAAACATGGTTGAACTTTGTTTTTGGAGGGGTGTTAGCCTTGGATTTTCGGACAAATTGATCATGACTCGACGAGCCCCATTTAAATGAGTATTAGCCTTATATTTCTAACCTTGTTCATATCCAAGTGCTTTTAGTAGGTATTAGACTTCAAATTTATGGGTAATCCACTTTTCTCCCAATCATGGTTGAACTTTGTTTTTGGAGGGGTGTTAGCCTTGGATTTTCGGTCAAATTGATCCTGACTCGATGAGCCCCATTTAAATGAGTATTAGCATTATATTTCTAACCTTGTTCATATACAAGACCCTTTAGTTGGTATTAGACTTCAAATTTATGGATAATACACTTTTCTCCCAAACATGGTTGAACTTGGTTTTTGGAGGGGGTGTTAGCCTTGGATTTTCGGACAAATTGATCCTGACTCGACGAGTCCCATTTAAATGAGTATTAGCCTTATATTTCTAACCTTGTTCATATACAAGACCCTTTAGTTGGTATTAGACTTCAAATTTATGGATAATACACTTTTCTCCCAAACATGGTTGAACTTGGTTTTTGGAGGGGTGTTAGCCTTGGATTTTTCGGACAAATTGATCCCGACTCGACGAGCCCAATTTAAATGCGTATTAGCCTTATATTTCTAACCTTGTTCATATCCAAGAGCTTTTAGTAGGTATTAGACTTCAAATTTATGAGTAATACACTTTTCTCCCAAACATGGTTGAACTTTGTTTTTTGGAGGGGTGTTAGCCTTGGATTTTTGGACAAATTGATCCCTGACTCGACGAGCCCCATTTAAATAAGTTTTAGCCTTATATTTCTAACCTTGTTCATATCCAAGAGCTTTTAGTTGGTATTAGACTTCAAATTTATGGGGAATACACTTTTCTCCCAAACATGGTTGAACTTGGTTTTTGGAGGGGGTGTTAGCCTTGGATTTTTGGTCAAATTGATCCTAACTCGACGAGCCCCCATTTAAATGAGTATTAGCCTTATATTTCTAACCTTGTTCATATCCAAGAGCTTTTAGTTGGTATTAGACTTCAAATTTATGGGTAATACACTTTTCTCCCAAACATGGTTGAACTTTGTTTTTCGGAGGGGGTGTTAGCCTTGGATTTTTGGTCAAATTGATCCTGACTCGACGAGCCCCATTTAAATGAGTATTAGCCTTATATTTCTAACCTTGTTCATATCCAAGAGCTTTTAGTAGGTATTAGACTTCAAATTTAAGAGTAATACACTTTTCTCCCAAACATGGTTGAACTTTGTTTTTGGAGGGTGTTAGCCTTGGATTTTCGGACAAATTGATCATGACTCGACGAGCCCCATTTAAATGAGTATTAGCCTTATATTTCTAACCTTGTTCATATCCAAGTGCTTTTAGTAGGTATTAGACTTCAAATTTATGGGTAATCCACTTTTCTCCCAATCATGGTTGAACTTTGTTTTTGGAGGGGTGTTAGCCTTGGATTTTTCGGTCAAATTGATCCTGACTCGATGAGCCCCATTTAAATGAGTATTAGCATTATATTTCTAACCTTGTTCATATACAAGACCCTTTAGTTGGTATTAGACTTCAAATTTATGGATAATACACTTTTCTCCCAAACATGGTTGAACTTGGTTTTTGGAGGGGGTGTTAGCCTTGGATTTTCGGACAAATTGATCCTGACTCGACGAGTCCCATTTAAATGAGTATTAGCCTTATATTTCTAACCTTGTTCATATACAAGACCCTTTAGTTGGTATTAGACTTCAAATTTATGGATAATACACTTTTCTCCCAAACATGGTTGAACTTGGTTTTTGGAGGGGTGTTAGCCTTGGATTTTCGGACAAATTGATCCTGACTCGACGAGCCCAATTTAAATGCGTATTAGCCTTATATTTCTAACCTTGTTCATATCCAAGAGCTTTTAGTAGGTATTAGACTTCAAATTTATGAGTAATACACTTTTCTCCCAAACATGGTTGAACTTTGTTTTTGGAGGGGTGTTAGCCTTGGATTTTTGGACAAATTGATCCTGACTCGGCGAGCCCCATTTAAATAAGTTTTAGCCTTATATTTCTAACCTTGTTCATATCCAAGAGCTTTTAGTTGGTATTAGACTTCAAATTTATGGGGAATACACTTTTCTCCCAAACATGGTTGAACTTGGTTTTTGGAGGGGGTGTTAGCCTTGGATTTTTGGTCAAATTGATCCTAACTCGACGAGCCCCATTTAAATGAGTATTAGCCTTATATTTCTAACCTTGTTCATATCCAAGAGCTTTTAGTTGGTATTAGACTTCAAATTTATGGGTAATACACTTTTCTCCCAAACATGGTTGAACTTGGTTTTTGGAGGGGGTGTTAGCCTTGGATTTTTAGACAAATTGATCCTGACTCGACGAGTCCCATTTAAATGAGTATTAGCCTTATATTTCTAACCTTGTTCATATACAAGACCCTTTAGTTGGTATTAGACTTCAAATTTATGGATAATACACTTTTCTCCCAAACATGGTTGAACTTGGTTTTTGGAGGGGGTGTTAGCCTTGGATTTTCGGACAAATTGATCCTGACTCGACGAGCCCAATTTAAATGAGTATTAGCCTTATATTTCTAACCTTGTTCATATCCAAGAGCTTTTAGTAGGTATTAGACTTCAAATTTAAGAGTAATACACTTTTCTCCCAAACATGGTTGAACTTTGTTTTTGGAGGGGTGTTAGCCTTGGATTTTCGGACAAATTGATCATGACTCGACGAGCCCCATTTAAATGAGTATTAGCCTTATATTTCTAACCTTGTTCATATCCAAGTGCTTTTAGTAGGTATTAGACTTCAAATTTATGGGTAATCCACTTTTCTCCCAATCATGGTTGAACTTTGTTTTTGGAGGGGTGTTAGCCTTGGATTTTCGGTCAAATTGATCCTGACTCGATGAGCCCCATTTAAATGAGTATTAGCATTATATTTCTAACCTTGTTCATATACAAGACCCTTTAGTTGGTATTAGACTTCAAATTTATGGATAATACACTTTTCTCCCAAACATGGTTGAACTTGGTTTTTGGAGGGGGTGTTAGCCTTGGATTTTCGGACAAATTGATCCTGACTCGACGAGCCCAATTTAAATGCGTATTAGCCTTATATTTCTAACCTTGTTCATATCCAAGAGCTTTTAGTAGGTATTAGACTTCAAATTTATGAGTAATACACTTTTCTCCCAAACATGGTTGAACTTTGTTTTTGGAGGGGTGTTAGCCTTGGATTTTCAGACAAATTGATCCTGACTCGACGAGTCCCATTTAAATGAGTATTAGCCTTATATTTCTAACCTTGTTCATATACAAGACCCTTTAGTTGGTATTAGACTTCAAATTTATGGATAATACACTTTTCTCCCAAACATGGTTGAACTTGGTTTTTGGAGGGGTGTTAGCCTTGGATTTTTCGGACAAATTGATCCCGACTCAGCGAGCCCAATTTAAATGAGTATTAGCCTTATATTTCTAACCTTGTTCATATCCAAGAGCTTTTAGTAGGTATTAGACTTCAAATTTATGAGTAATACACTTTTCTCCCAAACATGGTTGAACTTTGTTTTTGGAGGGGTGTTAGCCTTGGATTTTTGGACAAATTGATCCTGACTCGACGAGCCCCATTTAAATAAGTTTTAGCCTTATATTTCTAACCTTGTTCATATCCAAGAGCTTTTAGTTGGTATTAGACTTCAAATTTATGGGTAATACACTTTTCTCCCAAACATGGTTGAACTTGGTTTTTGGAGGGGGTGTTAGCCTTGGATTTTTGGTCAAATTGATCCTAACTTTACGAGCCCCATTTAAATGAGTATTAGCCTTATATTTCTAACCTTGTTCATATCCAAGAGCTTTTAGTAGGTATTAGACTTCAAATTTAAGAGTAATACACTTTTCTCCCAAACATGGTTGAACTTTGTTTTTGGAGGGGTGTTAGCCTTGGATTTTCGGACAAATTGATCATGACTCGACGAGCCCCATTTAAATGAGTATTAGCCTTATATTTCTAACCTTGTTCATATCCAAGTGCTTTTAGTAGGTATTAGACTTCAAATTTATGGGTAATCCACTTTTCTCCCAATCATGGTTGAACTTTGTTTTTGGAGGGGTGTTAGCCTTGGATTTTTCGGTCAAATTGATCCCTGACTCGATGAGCCCCATTTAAATGAGTATTAGCATTATATTTCTAACCTTGTTCATATACAAGACCCTTTAGTTGGTATTAGACTTCAAATTTATGGATAATACACTTTTCTCCCAAACATGGTTGAACTTGGTTTTTGGAGGGGGTGTTAGCCTTGGATTTTCGGACAAATTGATCCTGACTCGACGAGTCCCATTTAAATGAGTATTAGCCTTATATTTCTAACCTTGTTCATATACAAGACCCTTTAGTTGGTATTAGACTTCAAATTTATGGATAATACACTTTTCTCCCAAACATGGTTGAACTTGGTTTTTGGAGGGGGTGTTAGCCTTGGATTTTCGGACAAATTGATCCTGACTCGACGAGCCCAATTTAAATGCGTATTAGCCTTATATTTCTAACCTTGTTCATATCCAAGAGCTTTTAGTAGGTATTAGACTTCAAATTTATGAGTAATACACTTTTCTCCCAAACATGGTTGAACTTTGTTTTTGGAGGGTGTTAGCCTTGGATTTTTTGGACAAATTGATCCCGACTCGGCGAGCCCCATTTAAATAAGTTTTAGCCTTATATTTCTAACCTTGTTCATATCCAAGAGCTTTTAGTAGGTATTAGACTTCAAATTTATGGGTAATCCACTTTTCTCCCAATCATGGTTGAACTTTGTTTTTGGAGGGGTGTTAGCCTTGGATTTTCGGTCAAATTGATCCTGACTCGATGAGCCCCATTTAAATGAGTATTAGCATTATATTTCTAACCTTGTTCATATACAAGACCCTTTAGTTGGTATTAGACTTCAAATTTATGGATAATACACTTTTCTCCCAAACATGGTTGAACTTGGTTTTTGGAGGGGGTGTTAGCCTTGGATTTTTCGGACAAATTGATCCCTGACTCGACGAGTCCCATTTAAATGAGTATTAGCCTTATATTTCTAACCTTGTTCATATACAAGACCCTTTAGTTGGTATTAGACTTCAAATTTATGGATAATACACTTTTCTCCCAAACATGGTTGAACTTGGTTTTTGGAGGGGTGTTAGCCTTGGATTTTCGGACAAATTGATCCCTGACTCGACTGAGCCCAATTTAAATGCGTATTAGCCTTATATTTCTAACCTTGTTCATATCCAAGAGCTTTTAGTAGGTATTAGACTTCAAATTTATGAGTAATACACTTTTCTCCCAAACATGGTTGAACTTTGTTTTTGGAGGGGTGTTAGCCTTGGATTTTTGGACAAATTGATCCCTGACTCGGCGAGCCCCATTTAAATAAGTTTTAGCCTTATATTTCTAACCTTGTTCATATCCAAGAGCTTTTAGTTGGTATTAGACTTCAAATTTATGGGGAATACACTTTTCTCCCAAACATGGTTGAACTTGGTTTTTGGAGGGGTGTTAGCCTTGGATTTTTTGGTCAAATTGATCCTTACTCGACGAGCCCCATTTAAATGAGTATTAGCCTTATATTTCTAACCTTGTTCATATCCAAGAGCTTTTAGTTGGTATTAGACTTCAAATTTATGGGTAATACACTTTTCTCCCAAACATGGTTGAACTTTGTTTTTGGAGGGGTGTTAGCCTTGGATTTTCAGACAAATTGATCCTGACTCGACGAGTCCCATTTAAATGAGTATTAGCCTTATATTTCTAACCTTGTTCATATACAAGACCCTTTAGTTGGTATTAGACTTCAAATTTATGGATAATACACTTTTCTCCCAAACATGGTTGAACTTGGTTTTTGGAGGGGGTGTTAGCCTTGGATTTTCGGACAAATTGATCCTGACTCGACGAGCCCAATTTAAATGAGTATTAGCCTTATATTTCTAACCTTGTTCATATCCAAGAGCTTTTAGTAGGTATTAGACTTCAAATTTATGAGTAATACACTTTTCTCCCAAACATGGTTGAACTTTGTTTTTTGGAGGGGTGTTAGCCTTGGATTTTTGGACAAATTGATCCTGACTCGACGAGCCCCATTTAAATAAGTTTTAGCCTTATATTTCTAACCTTGTTCATATCCAAGAGCTTTTAGTTGGTATTAGACTTCAAATTTATGGGTAATACACTTTTCTCCCAAACATGGTTGAACTTGGTTTTTGGAGGGGGTGTTAGCCTTGGATTTTTGGTCAAATTGATCCTAACTTTACGAGCCCCATTTAAATGAGTATTAGCCTTATATTTCTAACCTTGTTCATATCCAAGAGCTTTTAGTAGGTATTAGACTTCAAATTTAAGAGTAATACACTTTTCTCCCAAACATGGTTGAACTTTGTTTTTGGAGGGGTGTTAGCCTTGGATTTTTCGGACAAATTGATCATGACTCGACGAGCCCCATTTAAATGAGTATTAGCCTTATATTTCTAACCTTGTTCATATCCAAGTGCTTTTAGTAGGTATTAGACTTCAAATTTATGGGTAATCCACTTTTCTCCCAATCATGGTTGAACTTTGTTTTTGGAGGGGTGTTAGCCTTGGATTTTCGGTCAAATTGATCCTGACTCGATGAGCCCCATTTAAATGAGTATTAGCATTATATTTCTAACCTTGTTCATATACAAGACCCTTTAGTTGGTATTAGACTTCAAATTTATGGATAATACACTTTTCTCCCAAACATGGTTGAACTTGGTTTTTGGAGGGGTGTTAGCCTTGGATTTTCGGACAAATTGATCCTGACTCGACGAGTCCCATTTAAATGAGTATTAGCCTTATATTTCTAACCTTGTTCATATACAAGACCCTTTAGTTGGTATTAGACTTCAAATTTATGGATAATACACTTTTCTCCCAAACATGGTTGAACTTGGTTTTTGGAGGGGGTGTTAGCCTTGGATTTTCGGACAAATTGATCCTGACTCGACGAGCCCAATTTAAATGCGTATTAGCCTTATATTTCTAACCTTGTTCATATCCAAGAGCTTTTAGTAGGTATTAGACTTCAAATTTATGAGTAATACACTTTTCTCCCAAACATGGTTGAACTTTGTTTTTGGAGGGGTGTTAGCCTTGGATTTTTGGACAAATTGATCCTGACTCG